>CAWUFW010009801.1:551622-752972 GCA_963921515.1 Calotriton arnoldi
CATGTGCATGCACATGGCAGTGGTATGTCTCACTTGCCATTGCCATTGTTGGGAGACCTGTGTAAGTGTATTGTGGCCGTGCCGTCCCAGCTTGACAGCTGGGCTGTGGCTCATGTGCTTGCTCAGTCATGTCAGTGATGTGTATGCGAAATTGCTATGTGCCGTGTTGCTTTGACATGTGTCCTCTGCCATTTACCCCAGGCGGAGACCGAACATTGACCGCCCATACCAATTGCTGGCGGACATGGACGATACAGAGGTAATCAGGAAGTTTCGGCTGGACAGGCCAACTCTGCATCGACTGTGTGCCATGTTAGAGCCCCATCTCCGTCCCCGCAGGGTGTATCCGACTGCTGTCACCCCCACGGCTAAGGTGATGGCCGCCATGCATTTCTTCGCCACTGGGTCATTCCAGCACACAGTGGGCAGTGGAGGAGGGATGTCCCAGCCCATGTTCAGCAAGGTGCTGAGGGATGTACTGGCAGCCATGATGCTGTACCGGAACAGGTACATCAGATTCCCCAGGGCTCGTGAATTGGCGGCAGTGAAGGGTGCATTCTATGCCCTTGGCAGAATCCCACACGTCGTGGGAGCCATTGACTGCACTCATGTTGGCCTTGTTCCACCACAGGCCACTGAGCACCTGTACCGCAACAGGAAGCACACGCACTCCCTGAATGTGCAAGTGGTGTGCCTTGCGGACATGGTGATCACCCACGTGTGTGCCAAGTTTCCAGGCTCGGCCCATGACGCACACATAATGCGCAACAGCATCTTGCCACGACTGATGGCCAATCTGCAACAGGATCGTGCCTGTATTGTCGGTGAGTATGTGGAGTGGTGTAGCGTGCTGGTTGTGCGATGCTGTCCCCTGTCCAGTTGGAATTGCAACGGTTCTCTGTGTCCCTCACACCCAGGTGACTCTGCGTATCCGAATGGGGCATGGCTGCTCAGTCCATTGAGGAATCCTCGCACCCCAGCAGACGATCGATACAATGAGGCACATGGGAGGACCAGACGTGTGGTCGAGCGTACCTTTGGCCTCCTCAAGTCCAGGTTCAGGTGCCTGGACCGCACCGAGGGTGCACTGGCGTACTCCCCACAGAAGGTGTGCCAGATAGTGGTGGCGTGCTGCATGCTGCACAATCTGGCCATTCGGAAGCAGATCCCCCTCATTGTGGATGACGGAGATCAACCAGGGCCCCAGCCCGCAGACCAGGACAGCTCGAGTGAGGTGGACAGCGGAGAGGAGGAAGCTGGGAATGTGCGCCAGCAGCTCATCGCCCGCTACTTCACTTGACGGTGAGTGTCCATGTACGACGGATGATGTGTCTGTATCTGTGCAGGTGTGTGTGTGCTGTGTCAGGGTGGCCGTATGTTCACTGCGTGCAGTGTGTCAACGCTCCATGGCCAGGGTAGTATGCCACTGTTGGTGACTGTGGCATTGTGCCCTATTGCTCTGTGCGATGTGTGTACATTGCTTGTAGTTGTTGACATGTACTGTGTGATGGGTGTGTGACACACTCATTGAATGTGCTCCTGTTCTGTCTCCCACCCCTAGGTCCCTACAGGCCCTCCGGATTCCATTGCCATGCCACGCATCAGGTGCCTTTCCGCCCAAGGTGGCCGTTGTATTCCGTACAAATAAAACACAGGGCACAAACAGCAGTTAGTGAAAAAGGTGCATTTATTCCAAACTGTGACATGTGATTGTGTGTAAGGTGATGACAAAAGTGGTGCGTGCAGTGACAATGAGCTGTCGGTCATGGCTGCTTGAAGCTCAGGGTGTACCCACTGGTTCTATGTCCATAGTCCAACACACACATGCCATCCAGCTGGCTGTGTGGAGTGGGATCGTAGAGCAAGTCAATGCAGTGGCTGGTCAAGGAAGGCTGGCGGAAGGCTGGCTGGCTGCCTCACTTGCGACTGGAGCGTGCGAAGTCCTCCCGGGAGATCTGTTTCCTCTTCGGACGGCCCCTTCCACGTTTGGGAGGGGGGTGTGTGGTGGCGACCTGCTGGTGGTGGGTGAGGTGTGCTCACTGGCTGTGGACGCAGGGGAAGTGGACACTGCTGCCCGAGCCTGCGCCCTAGCAGGTGGTGGCGGAGGTGGTGTTGCTGGCCTTGCCTGTGACCCCACCGCCACCACCAGCTGGCCCATGAGGTCCACGAGTTGGTCCATACGGGACACGAATTGGCCCATATGGGCGTCCATGGACCTCAGCACCCCCAGCACCTCCCGCGTGTCAGTAGCAGACCTGGCCCATTGTCCTTGGGCCTCTTCATAGGCCCCAAGGACTCTGGCCATTTGAGGCAGGGCATGGCTCCCAGGGGAGGCTGGCGTTTCCCTGACCCTGCTCCTCCTACCAGTCCTGCTGCCACCGGCCTGCCCACTAGCCACATTGCACACCACGGTCCTCGCTGTGGCTCCCAGGGTGGATCCAGTCGGCCGGGCCACCACCTGCGCTGGGGCTGGTGCCAGCGAAGACGTGGTGGTGGTGGAGGCGGTGGTGGTCGGTGCGGCGATGGTGGCGGTTGCGGCAGTGGTAGTGGCCGCAATGACCGTGGGTGTGGCCGCAACGACAGTGGCAGCAGGGGACTGGGACTGTTCAGCATTCCTGGATGATGGGTTGGTGGGTAGGAGGGGTCCTGGGGAGCGGCTGGGCCCTGCCACGCCAGATGGGCCAGCTTGGTGGTCCGTGTCCGAAGAGGAGGACAGATCCTCCAGATCCGTGTGTCCTCGTTGGGGGCTTGTAGGCTGGCTGTGCTGGCTGCTGTCTCCATCCCCAGCATCCAGCAGTTCGTCACCTGTGGAGAGAATGAGATTTGTTATTGTGTTGCACCTGGCGAAGTATGTATTAGTCGTCTGACATTGGCAGTTCGTGCAATCTCGTACATGGGTTTCCCGGAGGCGAGTGTGTGGCTGTGGCATCTGTAGTTGTGTGTGCTAGGCAATGGGACTGTGTGCTGTGCACATGTGGCATGGGACGGATTGGCCATGCCGATGGGTGTGTTGCTGTGCCCCTACTCATTGTGACTCTGGTGTATGCGGGCTCCTGGCCCATCCTGGGTCTGGTTTGTACTTTGCTTTTGGAGTTCATATGGAACGCTTAGGAACGCATATGGCAACATGGGGGCCATGCCCCAGATTCGCATTTGGGAGGGGATATGCTTTTGGGGTTCAAATGGAACGCTAAGGAACGCATATGACAACATGGGGGCCATGCCCCAGATTCGCATTTGGGAGGGGATATGCTTTTGGGGTTCAAATGGAACGCTTAGGAACGCATATGGCAACATGGGGGCCATGCCCCAGATTCGCATTTGGGAGGGGATATGCTTTTGGGGTTCAAATGGAACGCTTAGGAACGCATATGGCAACATGGGGGCCATGCCCCAGATTCGCATTTGGGAGGGGATATGCTTTTGGGGTACATGCTGTGAGCCATGGGTGCCGAACGTGACATGTGTTGTGGCAGCATGACAGTGCATGGTCTGAGGTGTGTGCATGCCTGACATGCCCTGCATATTTGCTGTCTGTTGTGGTTACTGGACATGGCATTGGACGCATCGTTATGAGTGAGTGATAGTTGTGTGCCAGCCAACGTATTGCAGTTGTCCCATCTCCTTGGTGTGCGTGCTGCCCTGTGCCATGTGCATCACTGCAGTGCTCGGGGGGGTGTGGCCCATGTTGTGTGTTGTTGCTCACAGTGTGTCGTGCGCTTAATTGACTTCTGGCCCATGGTTGGTCATGGGCATGTATCTTAGCGTGACTGCTGTATGTGTGGCAGCTGTGCGGATGACATGCCTTTCATGAGACTGGGGCTGACGGATGGGATGGATGGTATGTTGTATGTGCATGGTGTGTCTGTGTGTTTGATGGGTTCAGTGGTGTTCGTGTGCATTTATGTTGTTCCGCTCTGTTGCGTCTAGTGTTGTTTGTCTTACATAGGCGTAGTTGTGGGGTGTGGGGTTGACAGGCAGTGGGGGCTACATGGACAGGACTTCAATGGTGTTTCGGTTGTGTGTGATGAGTTGCACAGTGACTGCCGTGTGGGACTATATTCAGTGTGGCTTGTGCATGCAGACGTGGCTCCTTGGGTGTTGCTATGTCTGTGATGGGTCATGTGGGGTGTGAGTCTGTTGTTCATGTCCGTGTGCACATTGTTCACTTGTTCGTGACGGTGGGCGGTGCTGCGTGTTCGTCTGCTACGTGACATGTCCCATGTGTTGGTGGTGTTATGGTCCTCATGCCTCCAGTAATCCAGCCCTGTCCAGTTTCCCACCTGCAAGTTGTTCGTGCGTGCACTGTACTGGATGCCACATGGCTCTAAGCGGGGGTGCTCCATGTTGCAGGTCTGTGGGGGTGGGGGGTGTAGTGGGTCGTGGGGGTGGCTGTACACCCACTGACACCGATTGCTGTGGACCGTGATGTCTGCCTTTCGGCTGTCGTTGTGCACTGCGGTGGCTGACACGTGGCTGTGGGGTGTGGGGGATGCTCCTCCTTGCTGTGCTGTGGGACTGGGGCCTGGTGTGTGTTGTACTTGGGCTGTCCACCGTCCCACCCACTGCACTTTGTGTTCCTGCCACTTACCTGTTACTTGTCGGTTAGTGCAGCTGTGGCGGACACATGGGTGTGGTGGGTGCTCGTTGTGGCGCTTCTGGCATATTTGGGGACCTGTTGGTGGTTACGTGGCTGGCTTAGTGTACACATGTCCCCACGCATCTTACAGTTGTTCGGTTTGGGCTGTGTGTGGTAGTGTCTGTTGCATGTGTGTGTGATGTGTTGTGTATTGTGTGCTGGACATGGGGGTGTTTGTCCCTGGGAGCTGTGGCATGGTAGTTGCGCATGTGAGTACATAGCGGTGTGCTGGTATACATTAGTTTGTACTTACCAGCCTCCACTCCCCTGCTAATCCGGCGAGGATCTCCGGATGTATTACGACTCGCACCTTCTCCTCCCACGCTTTGAAGGTCTTAAAGAGCGCGGGATTCCCTCCGCCAGTGACGGCAGCCAGCTCTCTGTTTTTGCCCTCCTTCTTCTTGACCAGGCTCTTTACGTCATTCCAACGTTTGTTTATCTCGACTCTGTTCCTGGGCAGGGTCCCGACTGCATTGACCTGGTCTACGATCCGGTTCCACATTCTGTTTCTGGTGGCTAGTGGTGTGTGCTGGACCATGTTCCCATAGATTTGTGGGTACACCTTGATGATCTCGTCGACCATGACCGTCAGCTCCATGGGCGTGAACTTGGGCATCCTTTGTGGTGCCATGGTGTTTGTGGTGCTGGTGCGGTGTGTGTTGTGTAATGTGCAGGGGGTTTGTGGTGCCGGTGTTTGGTGGTGGTGGTGGTGGTGGTGGTGGTTGTGATGTGTGCGTTTCTGTGGTGTGCTGCTGTCCTTGCTGTGTCACTGTGTCCTCTCCTCTCCTCTCTGGTTTGCAATGTAGCAAGGGGTTGTGGTCTGTGGGAGTGCTGCTTTTGTACTCACCTATGTGGGTGTGTCCTCATGGTCTGTTGTTTTCAGGTGTGTTGTGTCTGGGGTTCTGGCCTTTGTATTTTTTGTTTGTCCGGGGGGTGTTTTCGGGATGTGTACTGTGCTTGTGTATTTGTGTGTGCCTTGCTGTGTGGACTTATTGGCCATGTTGTGTGCTATTGGTTTTGTGTGCGGATGGTTTCTGTGCAGGTACGTTGGCGCCATGGCTTCTGCCGTGTCGATTCTCATCGGCGTTGTTTGCGCTGGCGGGCGGTATATTTGTTGTTTTTCCGCGCTCATGGCGGTGCGATCGTAATTTCACGTGCGGTGTGTCGGCCGTGTGGGCGGGCGGTTTTGTGTTGTCGTGCGTGTTTCCGTCCGTGGCGGGCGGTTTGACTCCGACTCGGACGATGGCGGGCGGTATTTTGTGTGATTTTTCCGCCGATGGCGGTTTTCGGTTTGTGTACTCATAATGGCGTGGTCGGTGTTCAGGCGGTGTGTGCGGGCGGATTTTTGCCGCTTCCATGCCTGGCAGATTTATTTACGCCGGGTATCGTAATGGGCCAAGGGGCCCATTACGATGGCGGGCGGAAGCACAACCGCCGTGCTGGCGGATGCAGAAACCACCAGTTACCGCCGGCACGCAGCAGTCCACACGCCCGCCCAATTACGATGCGAAAAGCAGGCCAAACACCGCCGGCAAGCCAGCAACACCGTCCGCCATCAAAGTGCGCCCGCACACGTAGCGGCGCAGCACAACTGACACACACCGTCCGACGAAACACGTCCCGCCCGGCGCATAAATTACGATGCCGCAAACAAACGGCTCCCACGGCAAAGAGACACCGCACGTGAAAGAGAGGCGGAAACACGGACGCAGAGCACGGACAACGAAGAAGCGGCACCCCGGGCATGAATCCAGCACTGCAGGCCCTTCCCATGCTTCTGCTGATGCACCACCAAGGACGCAACGTACCGCGGAGACGCAGGTAGGCACACACACAACAAGTGCACGCAAACAGCGCACACAGTGCAAGGGCGGAAAAAGCGGACAACCCCCCACCAGCGCGTGTACACTACACATCCACCATCGCATCCACATATGACACACAGGCCAAATCGTAACATCGCAGAACACATGTGTACACACCACCTGGGACTAGGAACCAACCACCCCGTCACGGCCCCAAAGCGCCGATGACGCCGCCACACATGCGCACAACGCAGAGGCCAACCGCAGCGCCATGCATGCGTCGCACACAGACACAGGGACACAACCAAGCAGCACACACATCAGCCCCACCCCGAACGCACATGACACGTGACAGGCCGGCCACAGACATGTCCCCAACGCCCAATTCACGGACAACACCCAACGCCACACAAACGACGCACACATGTCAGTGAAGACACGCAACTGCAGGACACACCCCAGTGTAACAAACATGGCGTAGCACACAGCGGCGGCAACACCAACTAGGAGAAGCAGGGCTCCTTCGGGAAGAGGAACGCCAGTACCACACTGAAAAACCCATACCACCCTGCACATATGAACAAGACACATGAAACGGAACACCAAAGAGCCCGGGGACCGACAACAGGTGGCCCAAGAATTACATCCACACACAAGGCCCAACGCAGAGCGGAAAGGCAGCCTGCCGCCCACACAAGGGAGAGCAGACAGCACTGAATGACCTTCCATTCCAACACCGAAACCACAGCCCTACGACAGAAGCCGGTGAATACAGCCATTGTCCAAGAATAGACCAACACAGGCATGCCGAGGAGACCGACCACAGGGCAGATAGCGCATATCACAGAAGCACACAACGGACGGGGAAGAAAGAAGAAAACACTCCCCCATGTCGGCCACATGCAAGTTAATTGGAAGGAGTCACACAGCACTGACCTTGAACTGTCTGAGAAGCATGTGGGAAGAGGGCCCGTGTCCTCCAAACAAGCCAACAGAACACAAGTCCTGTCTCCCCACGACTACACAGAGCTCACAGCAACCCCGGAGCGTGCACATTGCAGACTGCACACACAGCCGGAGCACGCCACCTCTACGAACCGCTGCGAAATGGCAACCGCAACACACCTACCCAACTACGCCGAACAGCTCAAGCTGTACCAAACCAACACGATACATACATTGGGATGCGATCTCCTGTCCCTGCTGAACGTAAGTTACCGACTGACTTACCGCATCACATTGTTCAGCTGCGTCATGCCCGTCTTCTACTGTCGGAGGTGTCCCTACCAGCATCCCGTCGAGATATGCCTCTCGAACCCGGCATGTCTGAAGGCGGACCTGCTACCACTACTCCTCCCTCTGGACGCACACGACAGGGCCTGCTCTGCCTATGGGGGCATGGCGTATGTGGCCAACATCGCACGCGCACTGAAATGGAACCACTGTGCCTCCACACGACGGATCATCGAGAACAGCTACATCGAATGTCACCCAGCATGCCCCATCATGGTCCTCCAAGGGACAACCTACGAACAACACCTTGACAGCCACCATCCGCTTCATTGGCTGGCAAACATATACACCACCAATGACATGGAAGCCCTGCTGGACGGCATCGCATACCTGACAACCTGTAAATACGTCGGACCACAACGCAGGTTCCCCGAGTGACCTATGAAGTCCAACCCCGCACCCATGCTCAGCTTCCGCACGGACTGGCCAGTCACCACCACAACAGCCATACCAAACGACCGGCAACTGTAACCACACCATCAACGACATCGCCATGACATCGGATATGACCGGGACATGCACACTGTTCCCCATCACATCCAGGAACACCGCATGCATCGTGGGAGGCAGTGGCATGGGCTCTGTGCATCGCACCCACATGGACGGAACTGCACGAACAACCAGGACACGACATGGATCCAGCGCACATGGACACACACACCGCTCAGTGGACATGAATAGGTCGCCTGGAGTCTGTGGGTGCTGCACCCCTCCCACCCCCGCCCCGGGAATCCCATACCAGGACCTTTGCATGGACGACAAGTGCATACAACAACAACACGACCCCAGTGACTGTGACATGTCCAGTAACCACCACAGTGCAACAACAAGTGGCACGCCGCTGCATGCACGCAAGCACATGCCCTGATGTCATCTCACATGCACGCGGGCATGAGGAACAACCGCAGCAAACCTGTCACATGGAACTGAGATGGACTGTGCCCATGATGCCGAGCGGTCTGGTAGGCTACATGTATACCGTCTGTGTCAAAGTCCGCAGCTCCGCAGCTATACGTAAATGTACATTAGCACAGCCTTGGCCAAGCAGATGTAACCCCACACCCTATCCCATTTGTAATCATGCTCAGTATATCCTCAACATGTATTCCGCTGCCAGTAGTGTCCACTATACTGCATCACAGAGGACAGAAGACTCAATATAATGTTTGAAACCAAAACTGTCTCCGCTGACTCATTTCACAAGTACGAATGAGAGAGGATGAGAGTATGTGAAGTACACGGCAGTCGTGACATGACCATGTAGTCCACTGGTATTGGATGTCAACGCAAATGAGTAGCACTACTGTGGAAGACACACATGTGTCGTGTGAAGTCGTATGGACGCAGTGCTCAGGTGGGTGGGTGCGACGGGTAGATGCGCACATGCCAAGTTGGAGCACGCCGTGTTGGGAGGGGTCATGAACAGTACACCACCGCTTCCCTGGGCATTGTGAGAGGACACCTGTCGGGGGGAGTGAACACGTGTGTGCACAGCAGCCGGGCACACGTACAAAGCGGTACCAGGCGCACCTCAGCCCACCCTCTGTGGACAAGCTGGATCCTGTTGTGCGCCCGCCATGCCCCTTGACAAGGCACACACAGCCCCAGTCGACCAGGTGTAACCCCAACATAGTCAATCCGCACAGGCGATACAGGGCACGGGATGGCAGTGGAGCATGGTGTGTGAGAGGTCTCCTCGCGCTCCTCCTGGTCATATCACGCAGGCAATAGAACCTCAACGTCTAGCATGGCACAAGTCAAATGGAAGTGTAGGGGGACGCACCACAGCACGAGCAGCACTGACGTCACGGGAGGTGGCTCGCACCATCCCATCCATTGCCCATCATACCAACCACGCCACATGCCATTGCGACTAAGTGCAAGCGCGTGCGCCACCACCCCCGAGCCCTCCCCAGAGAGGCCAAAGAGTGAATGTGTGGGCCATCAGCCACAGACGGACGCGGCCTGGCCGCAAGGGCAGCCACAGCCACTGGGTGTCGCAGGTGGCGGATCCGGAAGGCGAAGACTGTGATGCATAGTCCATGCAGGCCGGGTCTCCATTTGGGGCACCACGCAGGTGGACGGCGTCCCGCCACACATCATACCCTGAGACAGCCCACTCGTGCAACTGGACCCACACATACACTCCTTGCCCTCTCTGGTGCGAGCTTGGGGCTGCCTGTGCAAGCGCTAGCCTCGCAGGTGAGCATGCATATTGGGGGGCGAGGGGAGGACATGAGGGCTGGGGCGAAGATGACTGTATCACTGTCAGTTAGTACAAGGGATGACCCAGATGTGGAAAGGAAGAGACGTGTCCCGTGTGTACTGCAACTAGTCGCCAATCCAACTACCCCCCATGTCCGGAATGTAAGCCCGCACCTAGGCCCGCCCATCCGCCACATTGAACATACCACCAGCACGACAACCTTCCCATTCGAAACACTGACTGGGGGTGGCGACCAGTGAACAATCATGTGTAGCCTACCCACGCGTACATGTGGGCCCTCCATGATCCATGTCACCTGCGGCAAAGACATGACATGCGCAATGAGGGAAGTGAGGAGAGCTGTCCGCCCCACGCGCAGAAGGTGCATCAGCTCCACAGACCCAGCAGCGAGTCCAGCAGGGGTCACATGTGCAGGGGCAGCTGTGCCTGGTGTGAAGGCACATGCATATAGACAGCACATCGACCAATGTGTAGTCTGCCCACATCCACAGTCCATCATCATGCGGACATAGGAATTGAACACAGGGCAACACATCTTAGTTGGTGCACCCACCGTGACCAACAATGCGCAATCATCGACGTACCCGCCCTGTGCATGGCCCCCCACCCAACGGAGGCACATCCAGTGCCACCATCCCACACACACAAGCCTTCCACGGAACATGCTGTGTCCAATGGTCAGTACAGAGTCAGCGCCCATCTGGTGGATCCTGAACAGGAGACACATGCACACACATGCCAGCTCCCACTATGTACGTCTGCCACCTGGCACGTGCAATGTAACCTCTCACCTGTGACGTGTGACTGCAAGCACACAGCCGTCTTGGCATGGGGCTGTCAATGTGGACACCAGTCAATGTTTCGGGAGCTGTGATCCGTACAGTGCTGTACATAGGGTGCAGTGCTGACACCTACTACTGTCTCATATCCCTCGTGCCACAGGTCCCACTTGTATTGGCCGCTCAGCCCGTGCCCACATCGTCGTCGTCGTGTGCCATACTCATCCAGCCTCGGAAGCAGTTCCATGCTCAGCAGACACTCATGTTGCCGTGGCGTTGCCGCTTGACGAATATGCAGTCAGTCCCCATCAGCACGCCCCGCAAGTCATTGGGGCCTAGATCCCCATGTGCATGCACATGGCAGTGGTATGTCTCACTTGCCA
The DNA here is from genome assembly GCA_963921515.1 of Calotriton arnoldi. NCBI lineage: Eukaryota > Metazoa > Chordata > Amphibia > Caudata > Salamandridae > Calotriton > Calotriton arnoldi. The sequence continues at coordinate 562,749 of CAWUFW010009801.1, forward strand.
TTGCCATTGTTGGGAGACCTGTGTAAGTGTATTGTGGCCGTGCCGTCCCAGCTTGACAGCTGGGCTGTGGCTCATGTGCTTGCTCAGTCATGTCAGTGATGTGTATGCGAAATTGCTATGTGCCGTGTTGCTTTGACATGTGTCCTCTGCCATTTACCCCAGGCGGAGACCGAACATTGACCGCCCATACCAATTGCTGGCGGACATGGACGATACAGAGGTAATCAGGAAGTTTCGGCTGGACAGGCCAACTCTGCATCGACTGTGTGCCATGTTAGAGCCCCATCTCCGTCCCCGCAGGGTATATCCGACTGCTGTCACCCCCACGGCTAAGGTGATGGCCGCCATGCATTTCTTCGCCACTGGGTCATTCCAGCACACAGTGGGCAGTGGAGGAGGGATGTCCCAGCCCATGTTCAGCAAGGTGCTGAGGGATGTACTGGCAGCCATGATGCTGTACCGGAACAGGTACATCAGATTCCCCAGGGCTCGTGAATTGGCGGCAGTGAAGGGTGCATTCTATGCCCTTGGCAGAATCCCACACGTCGTGGGAGCCATTGACTGCACTCATGTTGGCCTTGTTCCACCACAGGCCACTGAGCACCTGTACCGCAACAGGAAGCACACGCACTCCCTGAATGTACAAGTGGTGTGCCTTGCGGACATGGTGATCACCCACGTGTGTGCCAAGTTTCCAGGCTCGGCCCATGACGCACACATAATGCGCAACAGCATCTTGCCACGACTGATGGCCAATCTGCAACAGGATCGTGCCTGTATTGTCGGTGAGTATGTGGAGTGGTGTAGCGTGCTGGTTGTGCGATGCTGTCCCCTGTCCAGTTGGAATTGCAACGGTTCTCTGTGTCCCTCACACCCAGGTGACTCTGCGTATCCGAATGGGGCATGGCTGCTCAGTCCATTGAGGAATCCTCGCACCCCAGCAGACGATCGATACAATGAGGCACATGGGAGGACCAGACGTGTGGTCGAGCGTACCTTTGGCCTCCTCAAGTCCAGGTTCAGGTGCCTGGACCGCACCGGGGGTGCACTGGCGTACTCCCCACAGAAGGTGTGCCAGATAGTGGTGGCGTGCTGCATGCTGCACAATCTGGCCATTCGGAAGCAGATCCCCCTCATTGTGGATGACGGAGATCAACCAGGGCCCCAGCCCGCAGACCAGGACAGCTCGAGTGAGGTGGACAGCGGAGAGGAGGAAGCTGGGAATGTGCGCCAGCAGCTCATCGCCCGCTACTTCACTTGACGGTGAGTGTCCATGTACGACGGATGATGTGTCTGTATCTGTGCAGGTGTGTGTGTGCTGTGTCAGGGTGGCCGTATGTTCACTGCGTGCAGTGTGTCAACGCTCCATGGCCAGGGTAGTATGCCACTGTTGGTGACTGTGGCATTGTGCCCTATTGCTCTGTGCGATGTGTGTACATTGCTTGTAGTTGTTGACATGTACTGTGTGATGGGTGTGTGACACACTCATTGAATGTGCTCCTGTTCTGTCTCCCACCCCTAGGTCCCTATAGGCCCTCCGGATTCCATTGCCATGCCACGCATCAGGTGCCTTTCCGCCCAAGGTGGCCGTTGTATTCCGTACAAATAAAACACAGGGCACAAACAGCAGTTAGTGAAAAAGGTGCATTTATTCCAAACTGTGACATGTGATTGTGTGTAAGGTGATGACAAAAGTGGTGCGTGCAGTGACAATGAGCTGTCGGTCATGGCTGCATGAAGCTCAGGGTGTACCCACTGGTTCTATGTCCATAGTCCAACACACACATGCCATCCAGCTGGCTGTGTGGAGTGGGATCGTAGAGCAAGTCAATGCAGTGGCTGGTCAAGGAAGGCTGGCGGAAGGCTGGCTGGCTGCCTCACTTGCGACTGGAGCGTGCGAAGTCCTCCCGGGAGATCTGTTTCCTCTTCGGACGGCCCCTTCCACGTTTGGGAGGGGGTGTGTGGTGGCGACCTGCTGGTGGTGGGTGAGGTGTGCTCACTGGCTGTGGACGCAGGGGAAGTGGACACTGCTGCCCGAGCCTGCGCCCTAGCAGGTGGTGGCGGAGGTGGTGTTGCTGGCCTTGCCTGTGACCCCACCGCCACCACCAGCTGGCCCATGAGGTCCACGAGTTGGTCCATACGGGACACGAATTGGCCCATATGGGCGTCCATGGACCTCAGCACCCCCAGCACCTCCCGCGTGTCAGTAGCAGACCTGGCCCATTGTCCTTGGGCCTCTTCATAGGCCCCAAGGACTCTGGCCATTTGAGGCAGGGCATGGCTCCCAGGGGAGGCTGGCGTTTCCCTGACCCTGCTCCTCCTACCAGTCCTGCTGCCACCGGCCTGCCCACTAGCCACATTGCACACCACGGTCCTCGCTGTGGCTCCCAGGGTGGATCCAGTCGGCCGGGCCACCACCTGCGCTGGGGCTGGTGCCAGCGAAGACGTGGTGGTGGTGGAGGCGGTGGTGGTTGGTGCGGCGATGGTGGCGGTTGCGGCAGTGGTAGTGGCCGCAATGACCGTGGGTGTGCCCGCAACGACAGTGGCAGCAGGGGACTGGGACTGTTCAGCATCCCTGGATGATGGGTTGGTGGGTAGGAGGGGTCCTGGGAGCGGCTGGGCCCTGCCACGCCAGATGGGCCAGCTTGGTGGTCCGTGTCCGAAGAGGAGGACAGATCCTCCAGATCCGTGTGTCCTCGTTGGGGGCTTGTAGGCTGGCTGTGCTGGCTGCTGTCTCCATCCCCAGCATCCAGCAGTTCGTCACCTGTGGAGAGAATGAGATTTGTTATTGTGTTGCACCTGGCGAAGTATGTATTAGTCGTCTGACATTGGCAGTTCGTGCAATCTCGTACATGGGTTTCCCGGAGGCGAGTGTGTGGCTGTGGCATCTGTAGTTGTGTGTGCTAGGCAATGGGACTGTGTGCTGTGCACATGTGGCATGGGACGGATTGGCCATGCCGATGGGTGTGTTGCTGTGCCCCTACTCATTGTGACTCTGGTGTATGCGGGCTCCTGGCCCATCCTGGGTCTGGTTTGTACTTTGCTTTTGGAGTTCATATGGAACGCTTAGGAACGCATATGGCAACATGGGGGCCATGCCCCAGATTCGCATTTGGGAGGGGATATGCTTTTGGGGTTCAAATGGAACTCTTAGGAACGCATATGGCAACATGGGGGCCATGCCCCAGATTCGCATTTGGGAGGGGATATGCTTTTGGGGTTCAAATGGAACGCTTAGGAACGCATATGGCAACATGGGGGCCATGCCCCAGATTCGCATTTGGGAGGGGATATGCTTTTGGGGTTCAAATGGAACGCTTAGGAACGCATATGGCAACATGGGGGCCATGCCCCAGATTCGCATTTGGGAGGGGATATGCTTTTGGGGTACATGCTGTGAGCCATGGGTGCCGAACGTGACATGTGTTGTGGCAGCATGACAGTGCATGGTCTGAGGTGTGTGCATGCCTGACATGCCCTGCATATTTGCTGTCTGTTGTGGTTACTGGACATGGCATTGGACGCATCGTTATGAGTGAGTGATAGTTGTGTGCCAGCCAACGTATTGCAGTTGTCCCATCTCCTTGGTGTGCGTGCTGCCCTGTGCCATGTGCATCACTGCAGTGCTCGGGGGGGTGTGGCCCATGTTGTGTGTTGTTGCTCACAGTGTGTCGTGCGCTTAATTGACTTCTGGCACATGGTTGGTCATGGGCATGTATCTTAGCGTGACTGCTGTATGTGTGGCAGCTGTGCGGATGACATGCCTTTCATGAGACTGGGGCTGACGGATGGGATGGATGGTATGTTGTATGTGCATGGTGTGTCTGTGTGTTTGATGGGTTCAGTGGTGTTCGTGTGCATTTATGTTGTTCCGCTCTGTTGCGTCTAGTGTTGTTTGTCTTACATAGGCGTAGTTGTGGGGTGTGGGGTTGACAGGCAGTGGGGGCTACATGGACAGGACTTCAATGGTGTTTCGGTTGTGTGTGATGAGTTGCACAGTGGCTGCCGTGTGGGACTATATTCAGTGTGGCTTGTGCATGCAGACGTGGCTCCTTGGGTGTTGCTATGTCTGTGATGGGTCATGTGGGGTGTGAGTCTGTTGTTCATGTCCGTGTGCACATTGTTCACTTGTTCGTGATGGTGGGCGGTGCTGCGTGTTCGTCTGCTACGTGACATGTCCCATGTGTTGGTGGTGTTATGGTCCTCATGCCTCCAGTAATCCAGCCCTGTCCAGTTTCCCACCTGCAAGTTGTTCGTGCGTGCACTGTACTGGATGCCACATGGCTCTAAGCGGGGGTGCTCCATGTTGCAGGTCTGTGGGGGTGGGGGGGTGTAGTGGGTCGTGGGGGTGGCTGTACACCCACTGACACCGATTGCTGTGGACCGTGATGTCTGCCTTTCGGCTGTCATTGTGCACTGCGGTGGCTGACACGTGGCTGTGGGGTGTGGGGGATGCTCCTCCTTGCTGTGCTGTGGGACTGGGGCCTGGTGTGTGTTGTACTTGGGCTGTCCACCGTCCCACCCACTGCACTTTGTGTTCCTGCCACTTACCTGTTACTTGTCGGTTAGTGCAGCTGTGGCGGACACATGGGTGTGGTGGGTGCTCGTTGTGGCGCTTCTGGCATATTTGGGGACCTGTTGGTGGTTACGTGGCTGGCTTAGTGTACACATGTCCCCACGCATCTTACAGTTGTTCGGTTTGGGCTGTGTGTGGTAGTGTCTGTTGCATGTGTGTGTGATGTGTTGTGTATTGTGTGCTGGACATGGGGGTGTTTGTCCCTGGGAGCTGTGGCATGGTAGTTGCGCATGTGAGTACATAGCGGTGTGCTGGTATACATTAGTTTGTACTTACCAGCCTCCACTCCCCCTGCTAATCCGGCGAGGATCTCCGGATGTATTACGACTCGCACCTTCTCCTCCCACGCTTTGAAGGTCTTAAAGAGCGCGGGATTCCCTCCGCCAGTGACGGCAGCCAGCTCTCTGTTTTTGCCCTCCTTCTTCTTGACCAGGCTCTTTACGTCATTCCAACGTTTGTTTATCTCGACTCTGTTCCTGGGCAGGGTCCCGACTGCATTGACCTGGTCTACGATCCGGTTCCACATTCTGTTTCTGGTGGCTAGTGGTGTGTGCTGGACCATGTTCCCATAGATTTGTGGGTACACCTTGATGATCTCGTCGACCATGACCGTCAGCTCCATGGGCGTGAACTTGGGCATCCTTTGTGGTGCCATGGTGTTTGTGGTGCTGGTGCGGTGTGTGTTGTGTAATGTGCAGGGGGTTTGTGGTGCCGGTGTTTGGTGGTGGTGGTGGTGGTGGTGGTGGTTGTGATGTGTGCGTTTCTGTGGTGTGCTGCTGTCCTTGCTGTGTCACTGTGTCCTCTCCTCTCCTCTCTGGTTTGCAATGTAGCAAGGGGTTGTGGTCTGTGGGAGTGCTGCTTTTGTACTCACCTATGTGGGTGTGTCCTCATGGTCTGTTGTTTTCAGGTGTGTTGTGTCTGGGGTTCTGGCCTTTGTATTTTTTGTTTGTCCGTGGGGGTGTTTTCGGGATGTGTACTGTGCTTGTGTATTTGTGTGTGCCTTGCTGTGTGGACTTATTGGCCATGTTGTGTGCTATTGGTTTTGTGTGCGGATGGTTTCTGTGCAGGTACGTTGGCGCCATGGCTTCTGCCGTGTCGATTCTCATCGGCGTTGTTTGCGCTGGCGGGCGGTATATTTGTTGTTTTTCCGCGCTCATGGCGGTGCGATCGTAATTTCACGTGCGGTGTGTCGGCCGTGTGGGCGGGCGGTTTTGTGTTGTCGTGCGTGTTTCCGTCCGTGGCGGGCGGTTTGACTCCGACTCGGACGATGGCGGGCGGTATTTTGTGTGATTTTTCCGCCGATGGCGGTTTTCGGTTTGTGTACTCATAATGGCGTGGTCGGTGTTCAGGCGGTGTGTGCGGGCTGATTTTTGCCGCTTCCATGCCTGGCGGATTTATTTACGCCGGGTATCGTAATGGGCCCCATAGTTACAATTATTTAAAATAGCTAAAAATGATAAACAAGTAATGTAATATATAAAAAAATAAAACATACATATTTAAAAAAATATATATATTAACTTAAAAATATTAATAAATAATTATAAAATGTTAGAAACATAATAAAAAGTATAAATACATATATATATATACATAAAGCTGTAATATAAATATAAAAATAAATTATATATATAATAAATTAAAATATTAAAATTAATATTTATTTCCCCAAAATGTTTTTGCACTACATTAACTATAACAATAGGAAAATGTTGGATAGCGTAGGGAATAAAATTACTACTCCCACTCCAAAAACTGCAACAGTAGGGAAAGTTTTGGATAGCGGAGGGGAATAATTTACTATTCCCACTCCAGCAAGTGCAAAAGTAGGGAAAGTGTTGGATAGCGGAAGGGAATAATTTACTATTCCCACTCCACAAAGTGTAACAGTAGGGAAAGTGTTGGATAGTGGAGGGGTTAAAATTACTATTCCCACTCCAGTTATTGCAACAGTAGGGAAAGTGTTGGATATCGTAGGGTAAAAATTACTATTCCCACACCAGCAAATGCAACAGTAGTGTAAGTGTTGGATAGCAGGTGGGTAAAAATTACTATTCCCACTCCAAAGAGTGCAACAGTAGGGAAAGTGTTGGATAGGGGAGAGGTAAAAATTAATATTCCCACTCCAACAAGTGTAACAGTAGGGAAAGTGTTGGATAGCGGAGTGGTAAAATTTACTATTCCTACTCCAGCGAGTGCAACAGTAGGGAAAGTGTTGGATAGCGGGTGGATAAAAATTACTATTCCCACTCCACCTAGTGCAACAGTAGGGAAAGTGTTGGATAGCGGGAAGGTAAAAATTACTATTCCCACTCAAGTGAGTGCAACAGTAGGGAAAGTGTTGGATAGCGGGGGGTAAAAATTACTATTCCCACTCCAGTGAGTGCAACAGTAGGGAAAGTGTTGGATAGCGGGTGGGTAAAAATTACTATTCCCACTCCAATGAGTGCAACACTAGGGAAAGTGTTGGATAGCGGGTATGTAAAAATTACTATTCCCACTCCAGCGAGTGCAACAGTAGGGAAAGTGTTGGATAGCGGGGGGTAAAAATTACTATTCCCACTCCAGTGAGTGCAACAGTAGGGAAAGTGTTGGATAGCGTGTGGGAATAATATTCTATTCCCACTCCACCAAGTGTAACAGTAGGGAAAATGTTGGATAGCGTAGGGGAATAATTTACTATTCCCACTCCAGCGAATGCAACAGTAGGGAAAGTGTTGGATAGCGGGGGGTAAAAATTACTATTCCCACTCCAGCGAGTGCAACAGTAGTGAAAGTGTTGGATAGCGAGTGGGAATAATTTACTATTCCCACTCCACCAAGTGTAACAGTAGGGTAAATGTTGGATAGCATAGAGGAATAATTTACTATTCCCACTCCAGCAAATGCAACAGTAGGGAAAGTGTTGGATAGCGGAGGGGAATAATTTAGTATTCCCACTCCTGCAAAATAATTAACATTAATTAACAAATAATTAATTTCTCAAAAATAATTAACCTCCCACCATATTCCCCTATAAACAACAACACCAACATTATAAAATATTACACAATTAACATAATTAAATCTCAATTAATTAATTAATAACAATATCAAGCAAATTAAAAACCATCAAAAATAAATTAGATCACACAATTAACACTTTAAAATAACTTTAAATAAATATTATATATAAAAATATTAAAAAAATTATTACAATTAAATTACTTCCCAACCTACTCCCCTATCAGCCCACAAACCACCCCTAAAAAAATTACACAATTAACATATTTACCAATTAATAATTAATATCTGATTAATAACTATTTAATAAAAATGTTTTAAAACAATTAACAATATAAAATATTAATTACATAAATATTAATTAATAAAATTATTAATTAATTAATTATAATTAAATTACTTCCTACCCTACTCCCTATAAAACCACAACCCACACCTAAAAAAATTACATCACTGCACTAGGCCTGGGCACCAACATGCTTATCTAACTCATGTTTAGAACAGATGTGAAAAATATCTTTAGAAACTCTGAAATGTATATGGATCAAAAATGACACACTTGGCAAATGGGGGTTCCAGCCATAAAGTTTCCAAAAAATATTACTAGTGCTGGCTCACCCTTTGCAGGGGAGGTAGGTGGAGAGAACTACAGAAAACAAAGCCCGTAGAAAGAGCTTAAACTGAATAAACAGGTAATTACCGCTCACCTGTACACTATGTTCAGTGAGTGTAACTAGCCAAGTGCACTGGCAATTTCAGCAGCATAAAAACGAGCTCTTGGTTTCAGGAAACACCATTCCCTCTGGAGATGGTAGAACAGCTGCAGGAGACAGAGAAGACAATGGGGCCGATTCCGATTCGGGCCGGAAATCTCTCCGACCGAGTCGGAGAGATTTCCGACCGAACCGGACTCTAGCAGTCCGACCGAACGAGTACGATGCGGACGCATGCTATCGGACTCGATTCGGTCGGACTCCCATTGAAGTCAATGGGAGCCGGACGTACGACGCGTAGACGGGCTCCCATTGACTCAATGGGTGCATCGCGAACAAGGGTGCCCCCTACAGCGGGTACGCGTCGGTGCGACTTGCGCCGTACATGCATGTCCCCCCTGTGTGCGACTCGCGCGGCTACGCGTACAGGGGGGTCCGACACGGACCCCCGAAGTCCGGCTCCGACTGCTCTTTCGAGCCGGACAGCGCGAGTCAGTCGGACTGTTCGAGGCGCACATCGTACTTGCCCGGTCGGGGAACGTCTCCATTGCGTGGTGCGAGTCGAGTCCGTACGAGTCGGTCGGAGCAGTTCGGAGCCGGGAACGAGTCGGTCGGGGATATCGCGTACGCTCGTATCGTACTTGCTCGCGCGGATGGGTGTTCGAATCGGTCGGAAACAGGGCGTCCGAATCGGATCCGGTAAAGCCGAATCCGATTCGGTGCCCTACCGGCCGAGATCGGATTCGGCCCCAATGTGTTTTTCACAGATTAAACAGTGCATCGAGTTATACCTAGATACCCAGCTGAGAAGAGTAGACCTCAAGACAATACCCGGAAGTAGACTGGAGCCAGAGGCAAACAGAAACCTGGCAGGCTATGGCGGGACAGTACATTCTCGAAACCACCCACCTCAATGTCTGGATTTGAAATTTGGACAGAGCAACAGACAGGACAGCAAATTCAACAAGACAGGAAATAAGAAAACGCATGCACCTTGCCATCGTTGACGTAGTCAAGCACAAAGTACAGCTTGTCTGCTGTCTGAAAGGAGTAGTGTAGGCCCACCAGCAAGGGGTGTTTGACGTTCTTCAGCAGGACATTGCGCTCAGACATGATGTGTTTATACTGGAAGCAAAAGGGCCGAAAGTAGAGGTTAGTTTTGATCAGAAGCTAAGAGAGCTTTCACTGAAGACATCTAGTAACATAGCAGGAAGGGGCCTACCTCTTTCTTATTCTGGATAGCCTTTTTCTGCCAGACATTAACCGTTTGGAACTGTTAATCTGTTTTGTACTTTGCTAGAAGAACCTTCAAAAAGCCGGATCTGGTGGCTTAGTGGACTTTAGGAGCTTTGTTTGACTTCATGGTCACAGGTTCAAATTCTGGCAGGTCCACTCAGCCTGAGGTGGAGAAAATGAGAACCATTGAGTTGGGTAACGATAAACATCTGTTATTCAGAGCCAAGATGCCCATGGGTGAACGTGCACTTTACAAATACACATGTTATGTTAAAAGAAGAACAAATGGCATTAGAAATAAGATACACACAATGCCGATATAACTGTGTTGGGTATAACTGCACTCATTACAGACATCCTGCTAAAAATAAGAGTGATGCACAACTAGAAATTGCTTCCTAAATCCATGTGGCATGTAGGGGGACACACCCATCCAATCTACTATGATAACAATTTCAAAGCTGTATACACAGGATATCATATGAGGTAAAGAACACCTACCTTTACAAAACTGCCTATTCCAATCCCTTTCATTAAGTGGAAGTCTGTCGGCTTGGCGTGGGGATCTGAGGATGGCCCAAGTTTGATCTGTTGCAATGGGGTGGGCTGGAGAAGAAACCCACCCGTAAATACACACGTCATAATGCATCCCACAGTTTTTAATATGCAGGTACAGTTTATATGCATGGTTTATTGAGAAGGCCGTACTGTATCTAATGTCCTCTTCGGTCATGGCCGTTTAGGGCTCAGACATGCAAGTGAGCGTGACGAGTGTGGTACAAGAAGGCGTAACAGTTGGAATTTAACTAAATAGCATGCACCTCCACCCATCCTTGCTGAAATGTCTTCTGATGTGGCGCAGAAAGAGATCAGTTGGAAACAACACTTACTGGAGGTGACAGGTTGTCGTTCAACAGTTCGGGGTCAGGGGGTTGGGAGATGTTCAAGATGGACTGTACGTCTGGGCTACAAAAGGAAACCAAACACATTAGAATTGAAACTTGTGATCGGAAGAGTTACAAGCATGCCAGATGCCAGCATGGTCTCCGGGACACAGTGAATAAAGTCTGGCCACCACCGTCCTGGGGTTTCCTATAAAGCCACACCGCTTCCAAGGAGGCATCTGAAGATAAGGGGGAGGGGAAGGGTAACCCTTCCTATGAGCACAGGAAGCAACAGCAGCAAGCTGCTCATGTGCTTGCTAGGGTGAAGGTGGGGCGTTGATAGGCCAGTGTTTCTCCAATAAAAATAGTAGAACTTATTAAATAAAACAAAAAAACACCACATGCCCAGAAAAGGGAGAGGAGGAGGGACGAGGGAGTGGTCAACACAGACAACGGGAGGGGGCTGGAGCAAAGACAACAGGTACAATGGGCAGTGCTTGGAGATAGGAGCAGAGCTTTGAACACATGCAGGAAACTAAGAAAAGAAGCAGAGACAAAAAAAAAGCAATGCGCCAACACTATACATGGCTGATCGTAAAATAATCCATGTAACAGGGTCAGTCTGCAGGATGGGAACAACTCAGTCAAAAGGCGGACAAAGTAAAGCATTTACATACCAAACCAAAGGACTTTTGAAAGGCTGCCAAAGGAACGAATGGGCATGTGATGGGCATGGTGAAAGCCCACAGAAGAAGATACTGCATGTTGAGAGACAGTGCATGCGCTGCCTAGGCTAGACCTAAAAAGCCCTATGCCCTGACTTAGGAGACTCCTCTAATATCTACATTGACATCTTGTCCTCCACCTCGGATAAGCTAAGCCCTCATACTTCCAATCAATTCTGTCCTCTGCTTCTGCAGCCGTCCTTTATGCAAGTCATACCAACCACTCTGCCTAGTTATATGCCACAATATGAACTACAAAAAAGGCAAAATATGGTACTACAAACATATTGCTGTAAAATATTCATAGTCAAAATATAAACTTTCACGTTTCAAACCCCTCTCCCGATGGGTGCAGACGGGCTTTCCTTTGGCGTGCCCGCTACATGCGTCTGCTGTAGTAGGTTCGGGAGAGGTGCGTGATACAGTGTGGAAAAGAGCAGGAAAATGGGAGGTGGGAGAGGGGTGTGGGAGAGCAGGAAACAGGGAGGGGCCGAAAGGCAGGCAAGGCTCCTAGGGGACAGGAAATCTTGGTGCTGATCCTTGGGGACAGGGGAACACCTGCACTTGCTGCTGCTGGGCAACTGACAGGTCAGGTAGGACTGCAGTCACTGGCAGCAGTCAGGGAGAGCTGGACTGGACCTGCTCAATGGATCTGCGCTGCAGTCTCCATTAAGTAGGTCCTGAGATGGGGGAGGGGTGCGGGAGAGCGTGAAAAAGAGTGGCAAAACGGGAGAGCGGGAAGCGGTGAGGGGGCGAAAGGGCGAAAGGCAGGCAAGGCTCCTAGGGGACAGGAGACCTTAGTACTGGTCCTGGAAGGCAGGGGAACACCTGCCCTTGCTGGGCGACTGACAGGTCAGGCAGGCATGTGGTCGCTGGCGGCAGTCGGGGAGAGCTGAACTGGACCGCTCCATGGAGCCACATTGCAGCCTCCATTAAGTAGGTCCTGGGAGGGGCGCTGGAAAATGGCAGAGCAGGAGGCGGATGCGGGAGAGTGGGAAACTGCGTGGGGACAAAAGGCAGGCAAGGCTACTAGGGGACATGAGAACTTGGTGCTGGTCCTGAGAGGCAGGGGAACACCTGCACTTGCTGCTGCTGGGCAACTGACAGGTCCGGCAGGACTGAGGTTGCTAGCGGCAGTCAGGTAGATCTGGACTGGACATAAGGTGGGGATGTTTAATGTCAGAACTTTGCAAAACATTTTCAATCACAAGAGGGCTGCTAAGGGATCTGTGGGCTTACAGATGTACCCATGGCTCAAAAAAAGTGACGTCTTTTATTTATGAAGAAATTGTACTTTATTTCCAGATACATATTTGCATTATCGATTTATGTTTTGTAAATACATATTTTCAAGGTAGAAATGTTATTTATAATTTAAAATACATAATTTGAAAATACATTTTTAATTATATATACTATAGTAGTTTCTTTCTATTTAAAATTCATTGTAAATAATACATGGAATATTTTAAATGCAAATTTTCCCTATTTGTTTTAGCTACATTTTGGTTTTCAATACTTTTGTCACTTCTAATGTTAATTTATAAACTCAATATCGTTGTAATCTATGTGTTTGCATTAGATATTTTTGTTGGGAAATATTTTGGAATCAATATTTTTGTTACATTAAATATGTGTCTTTATTATAGTTGTCTATATTTTGATCTCAATCTTACTGTCACTGATTGTTTTTGTAGTTGACAACATCCACAAATTGATATTTTAAGTATCAATTTTATGTTAAAAAAATATATATACTTACCTGTTATATTATATCTCATGATTGTTTTGCAGCCACAATATTTTGACTACAATATGAGAACCAAAGATATTTTCGAGTTGATATTCAGTACCATCCCTCCGCACCACCCATTGCAGATTGTCTAAGAGGCAAGACCATTCCATATGTATCCTCTGAAAAGGTCAAGAAAATTCCCCACCTTCAAACCACATTTTCTACTTAAAAATATTCTTCCCTTTCCATTATCTGCCTTCTGTATGCTTGGAAATTACCACAGATGGAAGATTGGCTAGTCATTGTGGTGCTCCTTTGGACCCTTTTACCCCTAGAATCTCAAAACAACATTCATAATACCTTTAACCCAGTACCTCACATCCATCACTACATCAATGATATAACATCTGATGTAACATTTTGTGCTTGTTCCCATTCATCAATGACAAGCATCTCTCCCCAGTCTTAGTCCTTCCTATGGTTTCTGTCAGCTACAACACAACAATCTCGCCACTTATGGCCTTCTAAACGTTCTACGATTAGGCATTCCAAAATCATAACTAGTATTGCTTTTCTCCTCCTTCCTTATTCTCCTTCTATTTATTCTCCTTCCTATTGTGATTAAACAGCAATGGCCCCACCCAGCTACACACTGGCATTAACTAAAGCTACTTCTAACCCACCTAACTTGGAAATAATATGTCCTTACTTCAGGTGGCTGTTTTTATTGCCAAGGCCAATGAAATGTTTATGGTTTCTCTCCCTCCTCTGCTGCCAATTTTTAATCTTGCATGTTTCACTGTTTTTTACCCTCTGGAATGTACTGGCCACCTCCTGTCCAATCCATCACAAACCCTGAAATGATTTACTTCTCATGAGCAGTCCTCATCCCTCTTGTCTCCCTTCAGCTTTCATTCCAATATCATTCTTTAATCTCATCAGCTACCAATCCCAAGACCTTCTTTTATCATGGTTTGGAGCATGTTAATCCTCACAAAGGCTGCCTAAGCCATGGTTAACAATTCTAAAGCTCTCTGCCCCAGCTTTCTCTTGGCTGATAAAACCCAAATCATTTACCTAATCTTAAGTAAACTAGAGTGTTATTACAGCCTTTTCCTCTGTTTTCACCTATATTCTTACCAACTTACACATTTCTAAATATGATACAAGCACCTTTTTGACCTGCCACAAACCATGAGCTCTTTTCCTACTGATATTTGGTGTACTGGGCCAGTTTATAGGCAGACATGGTAGCAGCATTAGTAGTATAGCTATGTATCAAAAACTCACTATAATAAATAGTATTCAAAGAAGCACAATAAACATATTGTGGCCACCAGAGGCCATATTGTTTAGAAGGAGCACTGCCCACATCTGCGCCATGCTGCAACTTTACATGGGTGCCCCCTGGTGCAGAGGTATTTAGACAAAATATTAAAAACAATAATCGAGGAACAGAAATATCAAGTTTGAAATATTGTAATGCAGAAGTATACTGTGCAAAAATATAATTGACAAGAATATCAATTTTAAGGTAAGAAATATCAATGTTAGAAATATCTATGGGGTTCATTAGGATAGCGGGCGGATCGCCACCTCCCGTATGGCGGTGGCGATCCACCCGCTATTTCCCACCGCCCGCCTCACATTTCCCCACCGCCATATTAGTATGGCGGTGGGGACCCAGGCGGACGGCAAGAGCGTCCGCCGGTTTGCCGCCGGTCGACCAGTCGACCGGGCGGAAAAGTGGCTATATATGGTGGCGTGTCTGCTAGACACCGCCATCCATATTATCATGGGCAGCGGTGCAGGGCTTTCCATGGCGGAGACCCCGCCATGGAAAGCCAGGCGGAGTTTGCTTTTGGGGATATTGGGGGGTGGGGGGTGCACATGGGGGGTACCTATGGTACCCCCCTGCATTGTCATGGACATGGTGGCAGGCACCTCGCGGTGCCTGTCACCTTGTGCATGACGATGCACACAGTGCATTCCCAGCATTGTGGCGGGCGGTGCTGTGAGCACCGCCTGCCACAATGCTGGGAATGGAGGATGCCACGGTGGCGGTGGCATCATGATACGCACAGCGGGACCGCCGCACCGTTTGCGGTCGGTCCCTTTTTTCGTTGCGATGGTGGGCGGACATCGTAATGACCCCCTATATTTTTAATATCAATGTTAAAAATATCCATGTTGTTAATATCATTAACAAGAATATTTTTGTTAATTATATCGATTTTTATTATTTTTATGTATTTTAGTGTATATTTTAATTGTATATGTTATATATTGTTTGTATAATTATTGTTAATGTTTTTTAATTAATTGAAAAAGCTTTATTTCAATCTCTAGCATCATGTACAAACCAAATGTCACATAAATTCAAATACACACACTTACATAAAAACTTTAAATTTCAATTTTCTATCCAATACAGGTAATTTCTGGGAGTAGACCTACCAACAGCTATTGTACAATTCACATATTTTTGACCAGTTATTTGAAAGTGCAAGTGCTGATACATATAAGATACTACTTTTGGACAGAAATAAGTAAAATAAAAAACATATAAAAACAGGTTAACACTATTTTTCAAATTATACAAGGATTATAGCAATATAAGATGCTAACCTTTGCTATATCAATTAGAGTATTGTAATCAACCACCGCTTCTAAAAAGATAGCACATCACCTCTAGACAATGTAGCTGATAGACTATATAAAAACGTATGGAATAAAAATACAATTAAAAAATCCTAAATACATAATAAAAATCATCAAACACTAAAAGATTAAATTGTATGTTCAGAGACAAAGGGGTCGATTCCGATCTCGGCCAGAAGCGCACCTAACAGTATTCGTCCGGAAAAAATACAAGCCGAACGCATGTTTCCCGACCGATTCGAACACTCGTCCGAACGAACAAGTACGATGCGCATAACAGCCCAGATTCCGAGCGAGCCGTACTCACCCATTTCAGCTCCTGTTCCCCGCCCGAGCCAGATCCGTAAACGCCGATTCGAGTCGCACGGAAGCAAATACACAGCACCTTCCGGACGGACGAGTACGATGCGCCTTCCGTACGCGCCGAACCCGTCGCTACGTCCGGCACGTTTGAGCATCCGGGAGAGCCGTACATAAGCTCCGATTCGCGCCACAAGAAGATCCACGGCTACGAGACGAACAAGCCAGCGACGAGTATGAGTCGAAGACACGCGAAACCCGAACGAGACGACCCAAGCATGAATCCCATCGCGCAGGTCCTACCTATACTCTACATCTATTACCGGGACCGGCACGGACGCGTACGGCGCAGACGGTAAGTCAAACACCAACAACACAAACAAACGACAAGTACCCGAAATATGTCACACACACATAGGGATTCACAAATGACGTACACCAGCAACAGCATAACCATAGGGGTGGGATGGCCATCACCAATGCCATACACACCCATAGGGGGATGGATGCCTACCACTACCACCACCCCTACTCAGGGGGGCCTAGATGCCTGTCACTACTACCATCCCCACTCATAGGGGGATGGATGCCTACCACTACCACCACCCCTACTCAGGGGGGCCTGGATGCCTACCACTACCACCACCCCTACTCAGGGGGGCCTGGATGCCTGTCACTACTACCATCCCCACCCTTAGGGGGATGGATGCCTGCCACTACCACCACCCCTACTCAGGGGGGCCTGGATGCCTGTCACTACTACCATCCCCACCCTTAGGGGGATGGATGACTGCCACTACCACCACCCCTAGTCATGGGGGCCTGGATGCCTGTCACTACTACCATCCCCACTGATAGGGGGATGGATGCCTACCACCACCACCACCCCTACTCATGGGGGGCTAGATGCCTGCCACTACCACCACCCCTACTCATGGGGGGCTGGATGCCTGTCACTACTACCATCCCCACTCATAGGGGGATGGATGCCTACCACCACCACCACCCCTACTCATGGGGGGCTAGATGCCTACCACTACCACCACCCCTACTCATGGAGGGCTGGATGCCTGCCACCACCACCACCTCTACTCATGGGGGGCTAGATGCCTGCCACTACCACCACCACTACTCATGGGGGGCTGGATGCCTGTCACTACCACCACCCCTACTCAGGGGGGGCTGGATGCCTGTCACTACTACCATCCCCACTCATGGGGGGATGGATGCCTACCACTAACACCACCCTACCACCACCCCTACTCAGGGGGGGCTGGATGCCTGTCACTACTACCATCCCCACTCATAGGGGGATGGATGCCTACCACTACCACCACCCCTACTCATGGGGGGCTGTATGCCTGCCACCACCACCACCCCCCTACTCAGGGGTGCTGGATGCCTGCCACTACCACCACCCCTACTCAGGGGGCCTGGATGCCTGTCACTACTACCATCCCCACTCATAGGGGGATGGATGCCTGCCACTACCACCACCCCTATTCAGGGGGGCCTGTATGCCTGTCACTACTACCATCCCCACTCATAGGGGAATGGATGCCTACCACTACCACCACCCCTACTCATGGGGGCCTGGATGCCTGTCACTACTATCATCCCCACTCATAGGGGGATGGATGCCTACCACTACCACCACCCCTACTCATGGGTGCCTGGATGCCTGCCACTACCACCACCCCTACTCAGGGGGCCTGGATGCTTGTCACTACTACCATCCCCACCCTTAGGGGGATGGATGCCTGCCACTACCACCACCCCTACTCAGGGGGGCCTGGATGCCTGTCACTACTACCATCCCCACTCATAGGGGGATGGATGCCTACCACTACCACCACCCCTACTCATGGGGGCCTGGATGCCTGTCACTACTACCATCCCCACTCATAGGGGGATGGATGCCTACCACCACCACCACTACTCAGGGGGGGCTAGATGCCTGCCACTACCACCACCCCTACTCATGGGGGGCTGGATGCCTGTCACTACCACCATCCCCACTCATGGGGGGATGGATGCCTACCACTAACACCACCCTACCACCACCCCTACTCAGGGGGGCCTGGATGCCTACCACTACCACCACCCCTACCCCTACTCATGGGGGCCTGGATGCCTGCCACTACCACCACCCCTACTCGGGGGCCTGGATGCCGGTCACTACTACCATCCCCACTCATAGGGGGCTGGATGCCTACCACTACCACCACCCCTACTCATGGGGGGCTGGATGCCTGCCACCACTACCACCCCTACTCAGGGGGTGCTGGATGCCTGCCACTACCACCACCCCTACTCAGGGGGGCCTGGATGCCTGTCACTACTACCATCCCCACTCATAGGGGGATGGATGCCTACCAAAACCACCACCCCTACTCATGGGGGGCTAGATGCCTGCCACTACCACCACCCCTACTCAGGGGGCTGGATGCCTGTCACTACCACCACCCCTACTCAGGGGGGCCTGGATGCCTGTCACTACTACCATCCCCACTCATAGGGGGATGGATGCCTACCACCACCACCCCTACTCATGGGGGGCTAGATGCCTGCCACTACCACCACCCCTACTCATGGGGGGCTAGATGCCTGCCACTACCACCACCCCTACTCATGGGGGGCTGGATGCCTGTCACTACCACCACACCTACTCAGGGGGGGCTGGATGCCTGTCACTACTACCATCCCCACTCATAGGGGGATGGATGCCTACCACTACCACCACCCCTACTCATGGGGGGCGGGAGGCCTGCCACCACCACCACCCCTACTCAGGGGGTGCTGGATGCCTGTCACTACTACCATCCCCACTCATGGGGGGATGGATGCCTACCACTAACACCACCCTACCACCACCCCTACTCGGGGGCTGGATGCCTGCCACTACCACCACCTCTACTCATGGGGGCCTGGATGCCTGTCACTACTACCATCCCCACCCTTAGGGGGATGGATGCCTGCCCCTACCACCACCCCTACTCATGGGTGGCTGGAGGCCTGTCACTACTACCATCCCCACCCTTAGGGGATGGATGCCTACCACTGACACCACCCCTACTCATAGGGGCTGGATGCCTGCCACTACCACCACCCCTACTCATAGGACGGGTAATGCATGACACAACCAGCATACTCCCACATAAGGAATGTCTGAAAATTACATCCCCCCAACACCATGACAAGCGTGTGTAGTCTGTGTCAAATGCCTACAACACTGAACATGACATTGAACATACAATGTGACCCCCATCACATGTGTCACACATAAATGTGTGTGGCATCCACAATGCAAGCCGACCATGACCACTGTGGCAATGGGTTCGAACACCCCATCACCACAGTGACCAAAAGGTAAGTGTGGGGTCCATAGCTGAAGCACATTTTGAACAGTGTGGCAATGGGGCCTAAAGCCCCATCATCACAGTGACCAAAAGGTAAGTGTGGGGTCCATAGCTGAAGCACATTTTGAACAGTGTGGCAATGGGGCCTAAAGCCCCATCACCACAGTGACCAAAAGGTAAGTGTGGGGTCCATAGCTGAAGCACATTTTGAACAGTGTGGCAATGGGGCCTAAAGCCCCATCACCACAGTGACCAAAAGGTAAGTGTGGGGTCCATAGCTGATGCACATTTTGAACAGTGTGGCAATGGGGCCTAAAGCCCCATCATCACAGTGACCAAAAGGTAAGTGTGGGGTCCATAGCTGATGCACATTTTGAACAGTGTGGCAATGGGGTCTAAAGCCCCATCACCACAGTGACCAAAAGGTAAGTGTGGCGTCCATAGCTGAAGCACATTTTGAACAGTGTGGCAATGGGGCCTAAAGCCCCATCACCACAGTGACCAAAAGGTAAGTGTGGGGTCCATAGCTGATGCACATTTTGAACAGTGTGGCAATGGGGCCTAAAGCCCCATCACCACAGTGACCAAAAGGTAAGTGTGGGGTCCATAGCTGAAGCACATTTTGAACAGTGTGGCAATGGGGCCCAAAGCCCCATCACCACAGTGACCAAAAGGTAAGTGTAGTCATGGTAAAAGCTGCCAAAGCCAAACTGCATGGATGATTCCTGGTCACACAACAACATACACATCAGTGGCATAGTAGTGCTTGTGTCCCATAGCAACATAGATTGGGTGAGGCAAACAGTGCAGTGGCAATGAAACATCGTTTTGGCCATGTGCATACAAACATCACCCATGGGGGCTCACATTGTCAACATTCACAAATAACACAATGACATAAGTGACCATCATAATGCAGACCCACATATCTGCACCAATGGACACACAAATGTAGATATCCTGTGGAGACTGTAGATGTCAGGTGAACAAATACCATACCATGGCAGCAATGGGACATACAAACCATGATTATTGTGCTGACTGATGACCTAGGAGTCCCAGGGACAGCAGGGGAAAGCCACCAAACAACATACAGCCAATGGCACACTCAAGATATGCCAATGCAGTGGTGCAAATGCACAAACACAAACAGGCAGACTCATACTGCATATCAAACACAACAGGTGATGGGGGTGTGTGCCAGTGTCCCCAGGCAACCACACAACACATGAGGAGGCCTGAATTCCAATTACACAGATGTGTATACAGTGCCATACAAAAGTAACTCATGGATCGGATTCCCCTATGTGGGCAAACAGGCATTGTTAGATGAGAGGGAGCCCAAATTACACATGTCACGCAAGCTTGTAGGAACAGCAACTAACACAGCAAGAGACAGACCCACACCAGCACTACCCCCAGGGACCCCACATTGTGGTGACACTAGCCTGCATGATAATCCCACTGTGATGACAAAGGTAGATGTCATTCACACTGTGAACCACAGCCATGTGTCCTGAGCAACAAACTACCATCACACCTACACAAGCACAAATCAATCAAAACAGCCTGCCAGCCAAGGGCAATATGGAGGTAGGGGTCTAGCCATGCAACAACTCACATTTGCACACACTCAACACCACACACCTTGATCTCCACCAATGTGCAGCAGTGAAGCTCACATGGACTGGTGACATTGCACATGCACCCATGACAATCCAAGGGGTGGTGGTGGGAACTAAGGTGCAGAAACCCATCACACATGGCCAGTCAACAAGACTCGTGAATGTCTGACACACTGCACAGTACACGGTACATGGGCATGACGTGAAATCCACCCCAATCAATGCGATTCCGGCCATAGTCACACACCAATGAAGAAGCCAAGGTGACCCACAAAGAACACACGTAGACAACTTCCAACATTGCAGCTCTGACCATGAGGAGTGGCAGCAGTCACACACACAACGTGTCACAATCACTGAAAGCTAGCAGAAACTGTAAATTACATGACTTGTGTAACCAACAAGTGCCAAGGGGAATCCTGACTGTGTCCCATCTGCGTTTGCCCACATCCCCAGCCCTGACAACAAAGACAACTAGGGATGACAACCTGATGAACATTAGTTTGCCATGCACCCACATCCCGGAGAAACCAGGTCCAAGATGCTGGATGAACACAGAACAACTCAGCAAGCATCACAAACAGGAACATCAGTAGGGACACAGCCTGTGTAGGAAAAGGGAAGGGAACACGCACAGACATGCTTACACAACACACAACATGGGCCCAGGCAATGTCACGGGATTACACACTGCCATGAGGGCACTCCACTCCTGTGGAAGGTCCGCTGTGCCAAACCTTGTCTGTGCACGACTCAAACATGTCAGCAGAACACTCGGTCAGTGAGTCAACAACTACAACACATTGAAGGCTCTGCTCACATCAGCCTGGGTACGGGAGTGTCACGTCAGTCATCTGCATACACCCAAAACACGTGTCAAGCAAGTTGCACTGTATACACAGATGAGTCCTTCAACATTGATGTGCTAAACTGCATGTCCAGTGGAGATGGGCACACAGTCAGGGAAATAGAAACATTGAACAGTGGTAAGCCCACCAGATGTGCATCAGTGTAAGACAAAGATGTTAATTTACAAATGCAAAACGTACATCCCTGTGTCAAATGCTGAACATTACACCCTCAGACTGCAGCAAAGGATGCTATAGATCCAGACTACATCAGGACACATATCCCATGGACCACATGGAGTCCATCACAGCAACACTTCATTTTCCTGATCTGAACACTATTACAACTGCAAATGCATGATGATACTCATGTACATCAAAAGAAAAACCACAAGTAAACAAAAAGAGGCTTTATTCAGCAAATGTCAAACTAAAATGTTAAGTCCAAAAGAAACTAAGGCCAATGGCCAGTCCAAATACACAGTCCCAACAGGGTGATATGTGACAACTTGTCACCCATTGCTTGCCTGCACTGGTACGGACAGGGGACATCCCCCTTGGAGGGGCATACAAGGGGCAGGCCAGGCACCGCAGGGACAGGATCAGGGGATGCCAGAGTGAGGCAGTGAAGGGGTGGTGGGTGCAGGAGTGTCACCGGCAACTGCAGTGGAGGTGTCTGACTCAGGGGGGGCCGGCACCACTGTAGGGCACAAGTCAGATGGTGTGTGGGGGAACCTGGGACAGGGTGTGGCGGTGGAACCTGTGGAGTGGTGGCCTGGGGGATGGAGGAGAGAGACTGGGTGGTGGAGCTGCGTGGTGGTGGTGGTGGGGTCTTGCCCTTCCTGGTCCGGGGGGACTTCCAAATGGGGTCCTCAGTCTGCCTGCGCCTGGGGGAGGGTGTCCGGGGGCGAGGGGCACTCCCCTCTGTGTGGGTGGACTTCCTCTTCCCCTGGTATGCTGGATCAGCAGGATCGGAGGGGAAGAGGCCGAGGTTACAGAGGAAGAGCTGCTGTGTAGGTGGGGTTGCAGGTGAGGCAAGGGAAGGGGTCTTGGAGGGAGAGGATTTGGAGGACTGCGGAGTGACTGTGGATGCCTGTGTGTGTGTCTGTTCCCCATCCCCTGTGTGTGTGGTATCAGTCCCCTGAGGATGCTTGTGTGCACGTCTTGCCTTTCTTTTGGGTGTGTCTGTGTGTTTGGGTGATTGTGCAGGTGTGCATGTGCTTTGGACAGGTAGGGTGCCAGGAAGTGTGGATGGGGCAGAGGTAGGATGGGTGAGGGACTGTTGGAGGAGGGACACTGCTACCGTCAGGGAGGAGTCCATGGACTTATTGCTCCTCTGTAGGGCAGACATACCCATCGAGATGCCCTCCATGAACGACACCAGCTGTGTCAACAGAGTGGTGTGTGCATGGAGGACACTCAGCATTGCTGTCTGCCCTACATGGAGCTGCCGAGTAGGTACACAGACTCCTCACTCAGGGCAGCAGGGGACACAGGGGCAGGGGTGCGGTGCCTGGCACGAAGGAGACACGCTCCCGAACACGGGAGCCTCCATGGACCTCTGGAATCGGAGCCAATGGGAGGGCAGTGGTGGTGGTGGTGGTGGCGGGGCCAGACAGACTAGCTGGGGTGTGGTGGCTGCTGACACCCGCCTCCACAAGGGAGTCATCCTCCGAGCTGCTGTGGTCCTCAGCTGAGGTGGATGGTGCTGAGGACTCCTCGGTGTGGCTCCCCTCGCCCTCCGTGCCACTGGGTCCCTCCGACCACTCGTCGGCTGCTGGCCCAGTCTGGCTCTGCAGCTCCTCCTGGTCCGTGGAGCTGTCCCCTCCTGTGGCCGTGGATGTATCTGCAAACAATTAGGGAAACAGACAAACATCAGTCACCTGCACTGACCGCACACACCACAGTAAGTACAGCACATTACAGAGCAAGCCCTGGCATCCTTAGTTGAACATTGCCAAAAGTCCTCACACAGATTCGGAGCAGCCAATTGTCAGTCTGATGGTCAACCATGGAACTCACACCCCTCCTGCCCTTGCACCCATCTGTCTGGTGCCTGTCTAATGGTAATACCCCAGTGTGGACACATGCACCACCTACACAGTTGTTGGACATTGCAGAGAACACGGTGAAGTATGTGAACATGCACACATCATATCTCTTGCCACTGAGTCAGTGCAGGTGTCCGGATAAAGGGATGGCCAGAGTCTAAATAGAAATGCATGTGATGCATACCAGCACCAGACACCATGATGCACCCATGTCCGGATAGTCAATGCCACAATGGGGTGCATGTTGCACATGTCACTCCCCTGCAGGATCACTCTTAGGAAGTTTAATGCCATGACACAGGCATGCGTGCAAAGTCATACATCACTGTCTCCAGTCACATGGCCATGGCAGCCAGCCAACAACAGTCTGCACTGTGTCACAATCCTAGGACATGGGGAATGCAAGTTATGTAACTGACAAGTGCACATGTCCATCCCCCACAAACCACATCATCTGAACTCGTATTTGTCCACGTCATACCAATTGGACATATGGGAGACATGAAACACAACTCTCAGAACCTGAGCACCTCACAGTGTGCTGTGAATAAAAAACAGCTGCCTGAAAGTCACAGTCGCATACACCTGTGTGCACAGTCAAGTGATCAAACACCTATAAGTCACAGAAGTATCGTCTCTCATGGTCACATCTCAGATGGCATGCTGAGCCCTAACCGATAAACATACCAGTAGTCCTGACAACGAAGCCACAGCACAATGACACAGAGGCAGACACCTGAGGGAACATTTAGCTGATCACAACATGTCAGCTGATACACGGGAGTGGGAGTACAGAGTGTATTGTATGTCCTGGAGTAGGCATGACTGTCCAACTCCACCTGTAAGAGGGATGAGCCCTGGTCAGTAGGCAGGTGGCTAAGCATGTGTGACACATATGACATACATACTCCTGAGCCCAAACATTGTTCCCACCCGCAGCATGGGGGTGTGCCAAATACCTCAGGGACATGTCGTGATTCAGATCAGCAAGTGGACCACATATCAAAGTTACACCCAGATTACATTTCATGACTTAGGCATTGTGTGAGCAATCGACCCACCCATGAAGCCCACCACAAAGTCACGGGAACAAAAGCTGTCCCCCACCTTGAGCAAATCAAAATGCAAGGACCCTGTACCCAAGTGACACAATTTCCTGACCGTAAGGACCACACCTGCATATCAGATGAGGAGTGGGCATGTCACAATTGAGGGACATGGGTCCTGGACCACAAGACTGATGTACTGTGGAAGTTTAACCAGGCCAGAGGAGGGCACATAGCATGTCAGACAGAGTTCACAGTGCAGTCATGGACTCACCCCCTCCTTGCTGCTGTCTGTCCTTCAGCTGCCCATCCAGGTCAGGGAAGACCACCGCCAGGATCCGGAGCATGTGGGGGTCAGGGTCCGGTGTCCGCCCTCCTGCGAGGAGGTGACAGCTTCAGCTGGACCCTTGCGATCCTCTGGGTCCAGCCACGAAGGTCCTGCCACCTCTTCTGGCAGTTGCGGATCCGGCGCTTGTAGACCCCCACGGATCTTACTGCCCGGGCGATGGTCAGCCAGATTTCCTGCTTACGGTGGGCATCAACCCATGAGGATGACAAAGTGAAAAGGCCATTACTACACATGCAACATATCCGTGCATCACACAGTCGGATATACATGTCTCAATCACAGGGGCATATGATGTACACAGGCAGTGCAACGATGGCTATGAATAGTTTGCCAGCAGTTACTACATGGTATCATTGCATGGGAAGTAAACCTTGTTGGAATGCACTGTTACTACACACTTTGGGGGGTGAGAACTACTCAGTGAGCATGCTAGCCAGTGGTGTGCACACTGGAAGTCTTTCTAGTCAGACAACATGCACAATTAGTAAGGCAGTGGACAGCACACTCACCTGCTCCCCTGGTGTCCCATACAGCTTGCTGTACTGTGGAAGGAGGTTGTCCAGCAGGGCCTGGTTCTCCTCAAGGCTGAAGGCTGGGGCTCTATCCACAGTACGTGCCATTGCAGTAGCCAGAGGATGCAGAGACAGCAGCAGTGTTGGTGGCAGATGTCGTCCTGGAGCATGTAGTGCAGGCAAGTGAGCCCTCAGGGGAACAGCCAGCATTATGTGTGTGCTGCAGAGGCAGATACTGTCCCTTGTGTCCAAAGTGATAGGTCCAAGTCGTTTGTATCTTCTGACTCTGACCAATCCATGGAATAGCAGCACTAATACACGCCCACGCATCCTTCAAAACTTCAACTTCATGACACCCATGAATTTGCAACATTGCTGTGGCTGGCCAACTGAATTCACTGCATCAGACTCGTTGAAGCTTCGAAACCGCGTCCGTTGCCATGCCAGGCCCCAGCCAATGCGTGCGCACCGTTCGGTCCATTGCTGTACAACGCGTATTCCGGGATACAACGCGTACCCGCTCACAACAGATGCAATGGGCCGTGCGGGCACACCGATCGGTCCATTGCTGTACAACGCGTATTCCGGGATACAACGCGTACCCGCTCACAACATATGCAATGGGCCGTACGGGCACACCGCTCGGTCCATTGCTGTACAACGCGTACCCGCTCACAACAGATGCAATGGGCCGTGCGGGCACACCGATCGGTCCATTGCTGTACAACGCGTACCCGCTCACAACAGATGCAATGGGCCGTGCGGGCACACCGCTCGGTCCATTGCTGTACAACGCGTATTCCGGGATACAACGCGTACCCACTCACAACAGATGCAATGGGCCGTGCGGGCACACCGATCGGTCCATTGCTGTACAACGCGTATTCCGGGATACAACGCGTACCCGCTCACAACAGATGCAATGGGCCGTGCGGGCACACCGATCTGTCCATTGCTGTACAACGCGTATTCCGGGATACAATGCGTACCCGCTCACAACAGATGCAATGGGCCGTGCGGGCACACCGCTCGGTCCATTGCTGTACAACGCTGCACCCGCTCACAACAGATGCAATGGGCCGTGCGGGCACACCGATCGGTCCATTGCTGTACAACGCGTATTCCGGGATACAACGCTGCACTCCGCTCACAACAGATGCAATGGGCCGTGCGGGCACACCGATCTGTCCATTGCTGTACAACGCGTATTCCGGGATACAATGCGTACTCGCTCACAACAGATGCAATGGGCCGTGCGGGCACACCGCTCGGTCCATTGCTGTACAACGCGTACCCGCTCACAACAGACGCAATGAGCCGTGTGGGCACACCGCTCGGTCCATTGCTGTACAACGCGTATTCCGGGATACAACGCGTACCCGCTCACAACAGATGCAATGGGCCGTGCGGGCACACCGATCGGTCCATTGCTGTACAACGCGTATTCCGGGATACAACGCGTACCCGCTCACAACTGATGCAATGGGCCGTGCGGGCACACCACTCGGTCCATTGCTGTACAACGCGTACCCGCTCACAACAGATGCAATGGGCCGTGCGGGCACACCGCTCGGTCCATTGCTGTACAACGCTGCACTCCGCTCACAACAGATGCAATGGGCCGTGCGGGCACACCGATCGGTCCATTGCTGTACAACGCGTACCCGCTCACAACAGATGCAATGGGCCGTGCGGGCACACCGCTCGGTCCATTGCTGTACAACGCATCCCTGTACAGGTCACACGCATATTTCACCATGCTTGTCACTGGTGAACGTATGCCAGCCACATATACTTTCCAGGGACTCAGGGGCACACCTACAACACCACACCCAGTCCACACTGTATCTAAGTCATGTAAGGCTGCATTACCTTTTCTGTGTATGGGGGTAAACATGCGGTTTTTGGGATGGCACTTGGGGGCAGCCACACCCAGGCTGTGCACGTGTTCATGGGGACAGGATCCTTTGTGTGTTGTGCACCTGACCACTGTGATGTGCAACTGTTCATTTTGGAGCATGTGGCATGGTCACATTTCCAGGTTGTGTATGTGTATGACATGTCACATACCCCCAGGCTCACATGTGGGAAGGCTTGTACGTCACAGGGTGACCCATTGCCACAATAGTGATGGCCCTCCACAGTCTGTGTGCATGTTGTGTTTCCGATGTCTCTGACTCCATGTGCACAATGGGAGACAGTCTCCACATCCACGTTGTTTGTGCATGGACTTTGATGTTGTGTGTGTGTCACAGACGTCCATGTCTGTCCTGCAGAGGCAACAGGGGCCACTACCTGTGGGAGTCATGTTTGTTTTTCTGACGTGTACATGATACGCCATGTCATGCCAGTGTCCATGTGGCAAGACAGGGTCCCTGGGAATCTACCTGTCAATGAGCTGTGATGCCTGTGGCGCATCTGTCCAGACATGTCACTGTGGTGTGTGTGTGGAACGTGACAGCAGTAAATGGGTACTGTGACACAGCCTAATGGTTTCCCATAGCACACCCTGGAACCTGTTATCAACACATGTTGTACTGAGAAGTTAGATGATGGCCATGTAGGTGCGAGTTATGTCCGAACAGAACGGCACACACATCAAGTACTTGTGTCTCGTAATGATGTATCATGTGAAATTGAGTATGGTGAATGGCACATATGTGGGGTGACTGACAATCTTTCTTTCTTCACTGCAGTGCTCCAGCTGTCCATAGACCATTCCCTGACCTGGCAACGATGGTGGAACGTGACAGCATCCGACGGTACCGCTTCACCAGGCAGCTGATTGTGGATTTGGCAGTGCGCTTGGCCCCACATTTGCAACCTGGCCGGCCGTACCCTACAGCGCTGACCCCCAAGGTGAAGGTGATGGCAGCCCTACACTTCTTTGCCACCGGTACCTTTCAACACACTGTGGCGACTGCTGGTGGGATGTCACAGACTATGTTCAGCCGTGTGCTACGCGATGTTTTGGAGGCAATGTTGAGATGCCTGAACCAGTACATCTATTTCCCAACACGTCAACAACTCACTGACGTCAAGAGTGACTTCTATGCCCTGGGGAGGATGCCACATGTCATTGGCTCCATTGATGGGACACATGTGGCTTTGGTACCACCACAGGCACATGAGCAGGCATACCGGAACCGTAAACATTACCATTCGATCAATGCTCTGGTGGTATGTCTTGCAGATATGACTATCACACATGTGTGTGCCCGTTTCCCGGTTCTGCACACGATGCCTACGTGATGAGGAGTAGTCGCATCCCGAGGATGATGTCACAGATGCAAAACCAGCGTGCCTGGCTTGTCGGTGTGTACTGACTTTGTACCATTGTGTGTGTTCTGCTATGTTGTATTCCGCCCACTTTTCCAAATCAGCTAATGTGCAATTGTCTGTCTGTAGGTGACTCCAGATACCCCAACATGCCATGGTTGCTGACACCCCTCAGGAACCCTGTGACACCAGCCCAGATGCGCTACAATGAGGCACATGGTCGGACCAGGAGAGTGATCGAGCGGACCTTTGGGCTCCTGAAGAGCCGCTTCCGCTGCCTGGACAAGACAGGAGGGGCCCTCCCATATGCCCCAGCAAAGGTGTGCAAGATTGTCATTGTCTGCTGCATGCTACATAACCTGGCAGTGCGGAAGGAGTTGCCTCTCATCCTGGATGACGATGACCAACGTCCGCCACCTGTGGAGGATCCTGGCCTGGGCCACGATGCCAGTGATGATGATGATGATGAGGGTGATGTCCGCACACAGCTCATCACCAACTTCTTCAGCTGAATGTGAGTATCCAGAGATGTCATGTCAATGATGTGAGTTTGCATGATATGTGTGGGTGGTGCTCTGGTGCTGTTTGAGTGTGGCCATGTGCTACTTGACTGGATGCGTGCAGCGATGTGTTCTTGCAGGTAGTCTGTACTGCCCAACAGTGTTGACATGCTAACTTGGTTTTGTGTAGTTATCTTGTGACATGTATTGGGCATGAGTATTGCAGTTCTGTGCTGTTCTTCAGTGGTTTTGACTGTGTGTCATGTCTGACCTTCACAGGGTGCATACAGAGTTGTTTGGTCAACTTGGATCCCCCGACTCCATGATTCCGCTTTCAGGGTGGCAGCAGTCGTTTCCCTACAGGTGATGTGCCACACACCCCTTGACTTTCTATCTTCTGCACTTTTTGACTTTGTGGCCACAGCCACGTGGGATTACCTTGCATTTGTAGTGGAAACAACATGTTGCAAATGTGTAATAAACCTGTGCTTCACTTTGGGATGTGCGTTGTCTGTGGTCACACATCTGACTGACATTTGCTTGCTGCACCTGTGGGCTAGTTGACACAGACTGTGAATAGGTGTGGTGTCTGTGCATTCCACAGTATTTCCTGGCAACATCAGTGTAGGCGAAGAGTCCGATGGCCCTGGTGTCTCTGTGTTGTGTAGCCCTAGTGGTGTGTCTCCCTCATATGTGTCACGTCACCATGACTCACATGACGGTGTTGTACTTGCTGTAGCAGTTAGCATACACAGTGTAATTTAGCAGATCATCATCCCCATGACAGTAACCACGTTGGAATCACAACAGAGGCAAGTATGGTGTAGTAGTGATTTTATTTACAGACATGTGTGAGTATAGTGCACAGGATGGTGGGTGCTGTACATTGGGATTGTGATCCGAAGTTCCCAGATGAGTTGGAAGTCTTGGTAGCAGAAATGTCCTGAGTGAAGTCCACAGTCATCTGATACATTAGTCCAACTTAGACTCCCCATGTCATGTGGGAGAGTTGTGTTGCATTCTACAGGGTGAACAGTTTGCACACAAAGGAGACTTTCCAGAACAGGTGTTGGCTTCCTGGGGGATGTACACGGCCATCAACCTCTCAGTTTTCCTTCCTCGGACGACCCCTCTTCTTTGGGGGACCCTCACGTGCAGGCTGCTGCGGTGCAGGGGACTCTCCGCCAGAGTCCTCCTCCCTCCCTGTGGCAGTTGCAGTTGTTGCAGCCTCAGATGTTGTGGGCACACAGGGAGGTGTGGCCATGTTGGTGCTAATCTGGCGGAGGCATGTCAATATGTCCCTATGCACCGCTGTCAGTTCTTGCCATGTGTCCCACTTGGACTCCATGCGAGACATGTGTGTCTCCACACGGGACATGTGTGAGTCCAAGCGGGCATGATGGGCAGCCTGCTGCTGTTGGATGTCCTTGAGGATCCCCACTACCTGGCTGACCTCTCCGCAGCTATTCTGGTACGCATCAGCAATGCGTGCCAGTTGTGGGTCATCATGCAGTCCAGACCCCTCTGCAAACAGCGACCTCTGCCTACCACCCCTCCCACCACCCCTGGCGACACGTGCGGGATCTGCGGTGGCGCGCCCAGGTGACCCTAAGCCCCCTTGGGGGTTGTTACTGGGGTCGTTGTCCGTAGCTCGACGTTGGGCCAGGGTCCCTGTGCTGTTGTCATTGGTGGTCCTTGGTCTGTCCGTGTAGCGGGGGTGGTCTGTGTGTTGGCAGTTGTTGGAGGGGTGGGTGCAGGGGGTGCAGATGTTGGTCCTGCTGGTGCTGCATGATGACTCGCACCGGAGGGGCCAGGTAGGTCTTCGCCATCCGAGGAGTGCAGAGGCTGTTCCACACCAGTGAGCTCAGTGTCCCCCGGAACCTGGGACAGGGACTCCTCCTTGCCTGCTGCTGTGTCCCCATCATCACCTGTTTTTGGAAGAGACACACAATGTATGTTATATTTCTACAGGCATCAATGGTTCACACACCTGACATTTGTGACTGTACCTCTGGATGCGGGCCTGTACATTGCATTGTCCTAAATTGTAACAGTAAGAGGTTGATATTGGTGTAGCACATTGTCCTGCAAACCTGAGGCTTTTCAATGTGAATGTTGAGGTGTGTGCATGGCCAGCATTGGTTGTATTTGGTGGACATCCGGCCCTCCTTCTCCCCCCAGCCCAGTTATCCCACCATGAAGCATGCCACCCTTACAGTGTGTTCAGGTTGACTCTCAGGATGTCATTCAGTGGTGTCCCGCTGTTGGTTGGTGCACAGGTCCCAGCAGGGCCTGGTACTCCCCACAAACAGAGCACCATTGTCAGACATCTTTGAAGTGGCTTTCCACTCCCTGTGAGGTGTTCATGCTTCAGTGCTAGAATGCTGGGCCATGTGGGTGGGGGATGTTGAGCTGTGACTACCACTCCCATCATGCTATTGCCTACACCCCCCTTCCCAGCATGCCCATACTTCCTTCCTTTTGACTCTGCTTCCCTGTGGGGTAGTGTGCCTGTGCTGACAGGATGGCTGACAGTGTTGTCCTGGCGGTTGTTTGGCTACAAGTCCCAAGAGTATCCCTGTGCTTCACACAGCATAACCCAGGGTGGTGGTTCTTTGTGGGATCTTCAATTAGGGTGTGAGGCATTACATTCTCCCAGGTGGGTTATGTGGAGTTAGTGTTGAGGGGGTGTGTGAGGAGAACTGCTTGTAACTATGGTCAGTGCTGTGAGTCCTCCTTCCCACCCAGCCAGATATCCCACCATGGAACGTGCTTCCATTGCAGGGAGTGCAAGTTGGCTTTCAGGATGTCAGTCAGTGGTGTCCTGCTGTTGGTTGGTGCACAGTTCCCAGCAGGGCCTTGTGCTCCCCACAACAGAGCACCATTGTCAGCCATCTTTGAAGTGGCTTTTCACTCCCTGTGAGGTGTGCATGCTTCAGTGTGAGCTTGCTGGGCCATGTGGGTGGGGGATGTTGAGCTGTGACTACCACTCCCATCATGCTATTGCCTACACCCCCCTTACCAGCATGCCCATACTTCCTTCCTTTTGAGTGGACTTCACTGTGTGTGAGTGTGACAGCAATGGCAAGATGGCTGACAGTGTGGTCCTGTTGTTTGTTGGTGCACAGTTCCCAGCAGGGCCTTGTGCTCCCCACAGCAGTACCCAGTGTCAGCCATATTGTCAGTCCTTTTCCACTCCCTGTGATGTGAGCATGGTTCAGGGTGGTGTTGATGGGCCAATTGTGAGGGTGACCAATATCTGTGACTCCAACTCCCATCATGCTATTGCCTACACCACCCTTCCCAGCATGCCCATACTTCCTTCCTTTTGAGTGGACTTCACTGTGTGTGAGTGTGACAGCAATGGCAAGATGGCTGACGATGTGGTCCTGTTGTTTGTTGGTGCCCAGTTCCCAGCAGGGCCTTGTGCTCCCCATAGCTGAGGCCAGTGTCAGACATCTTTGAAGTGGCTTTTCACTCCATGTGAGGTGTGCATGCTTCAGTGCTAGCTTGCTGGGCCATGTGGGTGGGGGATGTTGAGCTGTGACTACCACTCCCATCATGCTATTGCCTACACCCCCTTCCCAGCATGCCCATACTTCCTTCCTTTTGACTCTGCTTCCCTGTGGGGTAGTGTGCCTGTGCTGACAGGATGGCTGACAGTGTTGTCCTGGCGGTTGTTTGGCTACAAGTCCCAAGAGTGTCCCTGTGCTTCACACAGCATAACCCAGGGTGGTGGTTCTTTGTGGGATCTTCAATTGGAGTGTGAGGCATTGCATTCTCCCAGGTGGGTTATGTGGAGTTAGTGTTGAGGGGGTGTGTGAGGAGAACTGCTTGTAACTATGGTCAGTGCTGTGAGTCCTCCTTCCCACCCAGCCAGATATCCCACCATGGAAGGTGCTTCCATTGCAGGGAGTGCAAGTTGGCTTTCAGGATGTCAGTCAGTGGTGTCCTGCTGTTGGTTGGTGCACAGTTCCCAGCAGGGCCTTGTGCTTCCCACAGCAGTACCCAGTGTCAGCCATCTTGTCAGTCCTTATCCACTCCCTGTGATGTGAGCATGGTTCAGGGTGGTGTTGATGGGCCAATTGTGAGGGTGACCAATATCTGTGACTACAACTCCCATCATGCTATTGGCTACACTGACTTCACCAGCATGCACAGAATTCCTTCCTTTGAGTGAGCTTCCCTGTGAGGTGGTGTTCTAGTGGTGGCAAAATATCTGACTGTGTTTGTTGGTTATATTTGTGCCACTGCCTTGCTGTATTTGTTGTTAGGTTTGTACATGTCATGACACAGTTACATATCATTATGAGATGGCAGGTATTGTGTTTGTCTGACTAGCATTCACATCTTGGGATGATTATCTTTTGGTTGCTGTGGATTTGCTAAGGGTGCATGGTTTGACTATCCCCTTGACAGTGATGTGTGTGTATTGTCACACCATATTGTGTATATTAGTTGTGTACTCACCAGGCTCTGGGATGTTTGTTAGTCCATATACGCTCACTGGTGGTAGGATGGCCCGCACCTTCTCCTCCCAGGGCCTGAGGTATACTGGTTTGGCAGGAGGGCCACTGCCGGTGTGCTGACTCAGGAGGTAATCCTTCTTCAGTAGGTCCCTGACCCTCCTGCGCACATCATACCACCGGTTCTGGATGTCTTCCTTTGTGCGCAAACATGGTGATTGTGCGTTCACCCTGTCGATGATCCTCTCCCACATCTTGGTTTTCTGCGCCATGGGGGTCTGTTGGACCAATGTGCCAAACAACTGTGGCTCTACCCTCAGGCTCTCGTCTACCAGGACTTCCAATTCACTATCTAGGAACTTTGGATTCTTCTTTGGGGGCATGGTGATGGGTGGTGGTGGTGATTGATGTGTGTGTGAGTGTGCAAGTGAGGGTGGGTGAGTGTAGGTTTTGCTGGGTGTGTGTGAGGGTGCTATTTGTTGAGGTGCTAATGGTGTGTGGCTTGTGTGATGGATGAGCTGTGAGTGTGTCTGTGGTTGCTGTCTGATGGTGTTCTGTGCTGGCAGGTCAGTGGAATTTGCAAAGGATCATGGTAGGGATTTGTGGCCTTTATATATGTGGAGTTGGGGGTGTGTCCTTGTTCCATTTTTTTTCCCCCTGTATTTATTGGCTTTGTGATTTCTTGTTTGGCCCTTTTTTTTGTATTTTTTCCTTTGTATTTTTTGTGCATGTAGGAGACGTTCTTCTGACCGAGTAGGACGCTGCAGTTGTCTCGTGCGATCTTCTCCTACTCGTTCCCGCTGTGTTTCAGCTAGGTTTCATGTGCGGCGTACGAGTCGGTCGCGGAGTTTTGTGTTGTTTCAGCTGGCTTTTGTATGCGTGTCGGTAGTACGGCTTGAGCTCCGTGCGAGTCGGTCTGGTTTAGCACGCATTGCATCGTACTGCGCGGGTCAGAGTTCGCGGGTACGTTTCGTTCGGGTTGATTCCTGGTGCGTGTCGGTCGGTTCGATTCGCGTGGTTTCCCGGCCGATAGCTTGTTTCCGTCCGGGTTGGTCGTTCGTTTAGTGTTCCGTACGAGCCGGTCGTGATTCACATGCATTTCATCGTACTACGCGGGTCGGACGGCGCTGGTACGTGTCGGTCGGACTAAATTCCCGTACGTTTTCCGGCCCGAATCGGAATCGGCCCCAAAGAGTCAAAAAAGTATCATGTACCTATATAAAAGGGAGGAACTTAACCATTTGCTCCTAGGCACTTAGAGCACCAGATCCAAACCAAACATAAAAATTTGGAAACAGAAAACACTATAGCTCGTGTTGTAGCTGCGCTTGATATTCTAAAAGCTTCCAAGTGCCTTCTGGTTCCCAACGATCTACAGATGACAGTATCCATTTGTTTCTTTGGATGGTGTGAGCTGGGCAGAAGAAAAATATATGAGTTAGTGACTCTGAAGCTCCTGAACATGCTGGACACAAGTCATCTTTACCTGCTGCATCTGACCACTTACTGCAGAAAACCTTAGTCGGTAAAGATTTATATCTAAAGTGAATATATAGTTTAAGTGCTCTCAATGGCACTATTTAATCTATGGTAGACTCGTAGCATGAAAGAGGTTTATGTTCCAGAAATTCCTCAGTTAGATTACCTATACTTCCGGTGACCCTTAAAACTGTCAAGGTTTCCCAATGGATGCTCTTTAAGTTGGTTTTGGAGACTAAAGTCAAATCTTCTGGGCTCTTCCAAAATTTCTCCAAGCCCACTCTACCCAACAGATTTTTCAAGCATTGGAGCCATGGGATTTTCATACCCTTCCATGGGATCATTAGCTCTCTTAGGGCCGCATGATAAGAATCTAATGCTGGGGAGGTCCAGAACCTTTGCCAGTAAGTCAGGGTTCTACAGTAAATATGTTGTCTTAATTTCTTCTGTGCCAGACCAAGATGCACTGGAACCAATGTGGTACTTGATGGTAGGGCCAACAGAGATCTTGTGTTTGGCTGTTTCCACTAATTTAGTGTTCACTCAACCCCAGATTTCTGAGCTGTATAGAACAGCTCCCAATGCCTTCACATTATATATGTCAAGTGCCAGAGCCACCCTCTTTGTATACATCTTTTTTGTAATTTTACAATCTTAGTGGCTTGATAGGTTAGAAATACCTACGCTTTTTGGATCTGTTGATCCAAGTTAAGATTAGGCACTAATCTAATACCTAAGTAATCAAAGCAAGACTATAGCCAACCTATCCTCTAAATTTCTTTTGGTGTATTGAGCTAAAAACCATAAACTTCCTTTTGTGTTTTTTAACTCAAGCCCTGTTCCCCACAAAATGCAGTAAATTCATTAAACACTTGCTGCAGCCCCCAGGGAGATTTTGATTAAAGGAGCGTATCATCCGCTAAGACTATGGCAAGCACCCAGCGGCCCCCCACTTTTGGCAAATCACACCCATCCCTAGCCAGATGCTTGACTACATCATTTATAAACTGGGAGAACAGGGTTGGTGCAAGGACACAGCCTTTTCTGACACCACCATTTATCCTAAAGAGGTCAGTCAACTTTCCCTGATCCCCCATCTTACTCTAGCACTGTTACCCGAGTGGAGCTGAATAAGAATGTCCAGTAGATTCCCCAGAAGGCCGATTTTATGGAGCACCCTCCATAGACAATCCCTGGGAACTAAGGGGGTCATTACAATGACGGGCGGATCGCCACCGCCCGTATGGCGGTGGCATTCTGCCCGCCATTCCCCACCGCCCGCATGCCATTTCCCCCTGCCATATTATGATGGCGGGGGGACCCCGGCGGACAGAAAGACCGTCCACCGGTTTACCGCCGGTCCGACAGGGGACCGGGCGGTAAAGGCCCCTAACATGGTGGCGGTGTCTGCAAGACACCGCCATCCATATTAGGATGTCAGCGGAAAGCAGCCTTTCCATGGCGGTGTTTCCACCAAGGAAAGGCACCGCCCGCCGCAATGCAAAACATACGGTATGCCACCGCCACCGTGGCGGTGGCATCCTAATTCCCATGGCGGGACCGCCGCACCCCTTGCGGACGGTCCCGCATTCCGTTGCGGTGGCGGGCGGACTTTGTCCGCCCGCCATCGTAATGTGCCCCTAAATCAATTGCAATTATGCTGGTCGACGAAGGCTACATATAGATGGCTGCAGCCGATCACTGCGGTATTCCAAAATATACTGTTAAAACGAATCACCTGGTCATGTAATGTGTTTTAATATAGTTTTTACATTTTTAGTTGTTTTAAATGTAATTTATTAGTTTTTTTTTTTTTAGTGCTGTAGTGGGTGGTGGGGTTTATAGGGGTACAGGATTGGAAGTAATTTCATTATAATTATTAATTAATTAATAATGAATATTAATTAATTGATAATTATGTTAATTGTGTAATTATTATTTTGTATTTGCAGTAAGTTTTAGGTTTTGGGTTGTGGTGTGTATAGGGTTATAGGATGAGAAGTAAGTTAATTATAATTAATAGTTATTATTAATTAATATTAATTATTTAATTAATGTTAATTGTGTAATTATTGTTTTTAATTGCGTTAACTTTTCGATAGCGGGTTGCAAGGTTTTTAGGGGTATAGGGTGGGAAGTAACTTAATTATAATTATTAATTAATTATTAATTGATATAATAATTATTTATTTTATAACTAATTATGTAAATTGTGTTATTAAGAAATTTTTTAAGTTATATATAAGGTGTTTTTTGCTGTGTTTGTAGGGGTAAAGGGTGGCAAGGCAGTTAAATATAAGTAATTATTACTAGTTTATTGTTAATTGTTTAATTTATAATTAATTATGTAAATTATGTAATTAAATTAAAAATATATATATATTAGTTGTGTGTTGCGTTTGGTGGATAAAGGGTGGAAAGTTAATTAAATATAATTATTTTATTAATAATTGTAAGATATAATTTATGTGTGTGTTTACTTTGAAGAGATATAGGTTAGGAAATTATTTAATAAATAATAAACATAAAAATATTTATGTATTGTTTAAAAATGTGCTATTTTTTTCTATTGTGTTATGTTTTTTATTTGTAAATAACATTGTATTTGTTGGTTGTTATAATTGTGAAAATATAGTGTGGTAGTTTCATTATATTACTATTGTTTGTTTTAATTTAAAATATTTATCAAATATATTACATATATAATTGTTTTTATTTAAAAAAAAGTTATATATATATTTTAGATTTCAATATTTATATTTGTTGTTATATAATGTGGTTGGTAAAATATTTTCTTTGTTTGAAGTGAAATACTGTCTCTCTACTGTTGCACAGACTGGAGTGGGAATAGTAAATTTTACCCCTTCGCTATCCAACACTTTCCCTATTGTTGCACAGACTGGAGTGGGAATAATAAATGTTGCTCCTCCACAATCCAACCCTTTCCCTACTGTTGCACAGATTTGAGTGTGAATAGTAAATTTTACCCCTCTGTAATCCAACACTTTCCCTACTGTTTCACAGACTGGAGTGGGGATAGTAAATTGTTACCTCTCCTTAGTCAAACGCTTTCCCCACTGTTGTAGCGCGTGGAGTTGGAATTGTAATTTGTACCCCTCCTGAGTCCAACAGTTTCCCTACTGTTGCACTGAGTATAGTGCAAATAGTTATTTTTACCCCAATACTTTCCCTACTGTTGCAAAGTCTTGAGTGGGAATAGTACATTTTACCCCGTCTGTGTCCAACGTTTTCCCTACTGTTGCACTGACTGGAGTTAGGCTAGTAAATTTTCACCCCTCCGCAATCTTACACTTTTCCTACTGTTGCAGTGATTGGAGAGGGAATAGCAATTTGTAGTCCTCCTGACTACAAAGCTTTCTCTACTGTTGCACCGATTGGAGTGGGAATAGTAAATTGTGCCCCTCCTGAGTCCAAAGATTTCCCTAATGTTTCAGAAACTGGAGTGGGAATAGTATTTGTATAATGTTATACTTTTGTTTATATTGTTCAAATTTATATTATGATGATGTTTTTGTGTGTTTAACATTCTAACACTTTTATTAATTAATATTTGTAATATGTAATATCTTTTTAGTAAATTGTAATTTCTTATTTTGTTTATTTTTTTAGATGTACTATAAATTGGTATGTTTTTTTACAGTTTTTTCCATTTATTTGTTACTGTTTATGATGTATTGTGTGTGTGTGTGTGTGCATATATATATGTTTGTTATTTTTTAAAACTTTACAAAAAATGTGTAAATTGTAACATAAAATATAATTATTGTAATAATTGTTTAACTTATACATGTTTTAATAAATATACAAAAATATGAGATTTTTAAAATAAGTTTCAAATGTGTATATATAATGTAAAATTATTTAAGTATATTTAATTTACATTATATTACTATTTAATGGTGTTTTCGATATTAGTGTATAACGATATTTGTTTTGATATTTTTGTTATTTACATCTAGGGGGCCTATTACAATGTCAGGCAGAATTGCTTCCACCTTACATCAGTCCTGGGACTGTCTGACCTCCGGTCGGCGGTCCCGGACGCCTAATTAGAATGCCACGAACACTGTTCTGTCACATTCCTACATTTCCCTATGGGAGATGCATTACTGCCTTAAACCGACCATAATACATGCTCCCATAGGGAAATGGAATTTGCTGTTCATTCCTGCACCCCGTGGCAGGCACCTCAAGGTGCCTGCCACAGGGTGCAGAGATCAACAGGGGGGCACCATAGGTGCCCCCGTGGCCTTCAACCAGAGGCCGCACACATGAGGGGCCCTGCTGGGGGGGCCCAAACATGCTTTCCGACATGGTTTCCATGTTGGACAGGCCCGCATGGAAACCATGCTGAAAACTATGCTCCTTGAGCCCGTTGGAAGCCAGCCGGAATGACCGGCCGGTTTCAATTCCGACCGGCTAAATCAACATCAGCCGGTCGGAATTGAAACCGACGATGGAGGCTTTCCGAGCGCCATCGTAATAGGCCCCTAAGTATAAGAAAATGATATTTATGTGATTGATATTTTTGACTCGATATTTATGTCCCACGAAATTTGTGGTTTCAACATTCTGTCAGAGAACCTTGTGCAGACCTGGTTAGGGCGCCCTATGACAGTTTATATGCTGCCCCCAGAGCAGAGGCAAACTCACGGCAGCCCTGAGGACACTGTATTAGTAAAATGCAAACTGGCAGTTTAAAGCAGCTGGTCCATAATTTGGGGGCATAGACATTTACTATTATTTCACGCAATGCTCTGGGTTAAATATTCAAAAGTATGAACAAGAGTGTGGGCCAGCCAACCTATCAGAGTTGCAAGATCGAAATACCTGCAATGCTGGTATAATGAAACAAGCAAGATTTTTTTTTCATTTATTGAATAGAAATAAACAGAAATATTTTCACACAGTTCAGAGACATGGCAGTGTTATATTCCATATAGGTACTATAATATAGGCCTCGGTAAACTCGTTACCCTTCACCTATATTCTCTCCCTACATTACACTTGTCACGGTTTACAGGGACTGACCTCTTACATAGATATTACACTGCATTCAGAACGCAGGTTTTCCCTAGTTCAAAATCTCATACATTATGCATGAGGGTTCTTGGAAGCACAGCAGGACTGCCATCTCCTGTATAAAATCTATGTACAAAGTTCATGCCAGACGTCATCCTTAGGCCGACAAAATCATACAGCAAGGTAGGACCCCTAGGGAGATCTATGGGTATATATACATCACATCTTGCTAAGATAGTTAGAGGAGATCGAGACTTCCCTGACGACGCACTGTCCAGAGACAGTGAGGTTCCTGCATTCAGACACTCCAGCTCGCAGTGGTCTAACATCCCTCGCGGGGTGTCCAACTCGAGACCAGGACGGGGTCCCACAGTCTCACTTAAGGTAATGGGGTTGACTAGATCCTAGAGGGATTCTTGGCTTAACACCTACACCCATGCTAGGTACATTTAGGTACATCTAGATAGGGAGGCATCGTAGGAGTACGCACCTTTTATCATGTGTTTTATATACTTGAATGTATTCATGATTTTAGTAAGATGGTAGAACTCTACCATCCTTTCACTTTCATAGTACTGTTAATCATTTATATCCTATACTGTCTAACGGTTGTTGCAGCACATCTATTCTACACCAGAATAACAACTGTTCAATAAATGATTATTGAAAACGCCCAGCTTGTTTATTCTGTGTATGTCTCTGAGACAAACTAAGGGGCCTATTACGATGGCGGTCGGATGACCGCCGCCCGGCCGGCGGTGGCAACCGCCGGACCTGCGGCAGACATCCGCCCGCGATCGCAAGCCAGAAAACTGCTGGTCAGATTAGGATGGCGGTGGTGACCGCGGCGGTGGGAAATTCCGACCGCCGCTTTTCCGCCGGTTGCCATCCGCACTCCTGCCCTGCGGACGGAGAAGGACCGGGATAATGGTGGCGGTGCCGATCTGGCTCAGCCGGCACGATTATGATGCCGGCGGTAGCCAGCCTTTCCTCAGCGGTCAAACCGCCATGGAAAGACAGGCGGAGAATGTCTTCCGGGGGCCCGTTGTGGGCCCCCAATGTGTTGGGGTGGGGGTGCACTGGGGGTACCCATGGTCTCCTACATTTCCCTGTACCAGGTGGCAGGCACTGTGTAGTGCCTGCCACGCAGTGCAGGGAAATGCAGGACATGCTCCTTTTGACATCGCGGCGGTGCTGCGTGCATCAGCAACCGCCGCAATGTTAAAGCCCGCAATCCGACCGCAGTGGTCGGATTTCGAGGAAGGAACATCATAATACGACCGGCGGTTATGTCGCGGGCCTTGCGGGCGTTCTTTTCCCGTTACCATGGCGGTCGGGGAGGTT
This sequence comes from Calotriton arnoldi, assembly GCA_963921515.1. Lineage (NCBI taxonomy): Eukaryota > Metazoa > Chordata > Amphibia > Caudata > Salamandridae > Calotriton > Calotriton arnoldi. Next base: position 604,483 of record CAWUFW010009801.1, read on the forward strand.
TTCCGACCGCCATCGTAATAGGCCCCTAAGTAAGCACGAGTGACTGAGCGTAAGGTAGTACATTGTTTCCACGATCCTGAGGGATCAGGGTTGTCATGTTCTGAGGTTGCCAGAATCTATTTCTCTCCTTGGTAAGAGGAGATTATAGTGGCACTGTGAGCTAGCTGATACAGACAGGCTAACATACCCGGTGGGGGTGCACGGAATCAGTCTGCCACCAGTCCCACAGTTTATGTTATCCAAACGCGCAGATCCTGTGTAGGTCATATAGGAACTACACGACATGGCGCCGCCAACGTTGGTTGGGTACTTATTTAACAGTAGAATCTGAGTAGTTCAGTCGTGCTATTCTCAGAAATCCCTATTCACAAAACACCAGAGACGTCTGGAGTGGGTAGGCTAAACTCTGCCACAGCTGAGTAGGCAAACATCCTATTTATTGGCTGTTGGTTAATCAAGCTTGAAGGACACAAAGTTCCTAAAATTGTGCAAAACACCTTATCTTAGTTTCCTTGAGAAGTTATTTTGTGTTCTATACACAATGACTAACAAGGAAATAGATCAACTACAGCAAGCACTGCCCCTCTCAGAAGATGAGGAAGATGCAAACGCAATACAGATTGCGGCAAATTTTAGAAATACAGTCACCCTGAAACTACTTTTTCATGGGCTAACACCTAGGGGTGGCATAGTAGCTTTCGTGATTGAGGCACACGAGTTTATAGGTGTAAAGGGTAGGAAGTAATTTTTTTTATTGATGAATTAATAATTGGTTGTTTATTATTAATTAATTAATAGGTAATTAATTATTGTAATTGTGTAATTATTTTAGGTGTGTGTTTTGGAGTTTATAGGGGTAAAGGGTGGCAAGTATTATTTTTTGTTTTAATAAATATTTGGTAATTGTTATTAATTAATTAAATTCAAAATTAACTGTGGTAATTGTGTAATACATTTTAGGTGTGTGTTGTGGTGTTTATAGGGGTAAAGGGTGGGAAGTAATTTGTGTTTAATTAATTAATATATCGTTATTAATTAATGTTAATTGTTTGATATTTATTTTACTTATTTCATAATTAGTTGTTTAATAGTAATAGTTTTTAATTTTAAAATAAGTTTTAATTCTGTAATTTATTATTTTACAGTTTAATTTAGGTGTGTGTTGTGGGGATTATAAGGTTAAAGTGTGGGTAGTTAATTATTTTTTATTAATTGTATTTTATTAATAATATTCTTTTAATTGATAATTAATTATGTTAATTATGGTAGTATATTTTTTTAATTTAGAAGTGTTGTGATTTGTGTGGTATTATAGGATAGTAAATAAAATAAATACTTTTATGTAATAATTAATGATTTTGTTTGTAAATATTTTCTAGTTTAAAATATTTAGTTTTTGGGAAATTAATTTTTATTTTATTTTATATAATATTTGTAGGTATGTGTTATATGTAATTAATATTATAATATGTTTTCTTTTTATATATTAAATATATATAAGGCCCATTACGATACCGGGCGTAAAAAAATCCGCCACCCATGAAAGCGGCAAAAATCCGCCCGCCTACACCGTCTGAATACCGAACCAGCAATCATAATGCCTCAAACCGAAAACCGCCAGCGGCGGAAAAAACACACAAAATACCGCCCGCCCTTGCCCGAGTCGGAGTCAAACCGCCCGCCACGGACGGAAAGACGCACGACAACACAAAACCGCCCGCCCTCACGGTCGAGACACCGCACGTGAAATTACGATCGCACCGACATGAGCGCGGAAAAACAACAAATACACCGCCCGCCAGCGTAAACAACACTGAAGAAAATGGACACGGCAGAAGCCATGGCGGCCACGTCCCTGCACAGAAACAGCCGCGGACTCAAACAAACACACACAACATGGCAAACAAGTCCACACAGCAACCCACGCACAAATACACAGACAAAGTACACATCCCGAAAACACACCACCCCTGGACAAACAAATAAACTACAAAGCCCAGAACACCAGCCACAACACACCTGAAAACAACAGACCATCAGGACACACCCAAACAGGTAAGTACAAAAGCAGCCCCTCCACAGACCACAACCCCTTGCAACATTGCAAAGCAGAGAGGAGAGGACACAGTGACACAGCAAGGACAGCAGCACACCACAGATACGCACACATCACACCCACCACCACCACCACCACCAAACACCGGCACCACAAACCCCTGCACATCACACATCACACACCGCACCAGCACCACAAACACCATGGCATCACACAGAATGCCCAAGTTCACTTCCACTGAGCTGACGGTCATGGTCGACGAGATCGTCAAGGTGCACACACAAATCTATGGCAACCAGGTCCAGCACACACCACTAGCCACCAGAAAAAGAATGTGGAACAGAATTGTAGACCAGGTCAATGCAGTCGGGACCGTACCCAGAAACAGAGGAGAGATAAACAAACGGTGGAACGACATCAAAAGCCTGGTCAAGAAGAAGGAGAGCAAAAATCGAGAGCTGGCTGCCACGACTGGCGGAGGGAATCCCGCTCATTACAAGACCTTCAAAGCGTGGGAGGAGAAGGTGCGAGTCATCATCCATCCGGAGATCCTCACCGGATTACCAGGGGAGTGGAGGCTGGTAAGTACAAACAAATGTATACCAGCACACCGCTATGTACTCACATGCACTACCACCATGCCATAGCTCCGAGGGACAAACACCCCCATGTCCAGTACACAATACACAACACATCACTCACACATGCAACAGGCACCACCACACACACAGCCCAAACATATCAACTAACAAAACCATGGGGGCATGTGTACACCCAGCCAGCCACGTAACTACCAACAGGTCCCCTAGTACTCCAGAAGCGCTACAACGAGCACCCCCACACCCATGTGGCAGCCGTAGCTGCACCAACCGACAAGTAACAGGTAAGTAGCCACAACACAAAGGCAGTGGGTGGGAGGGGGACAGCTGAAGTACAACACCCACCAGGCCCCTAGTCCTACAGCACAGCAAGGCAGAGCACCCCCACACCCATGTGGCAGCCGTAGCTGCACCAACCGACAAGTAACAGGTAAGTAGCCGCAACACAAAGGCAGTGGGTGGGAGGGGGACAGCTGAAGTACAACACACACCAGGCCCCTAGTTCCACAGCACAGCAAGGAGGAGCACAGCCCACAGCCCACACCCACGTAGCAGCCACTACAGTGCACACCGGCAGCCGACAGGTAGACATCCCGCCCCAGGACAAACGTGTCAGTGGGTGTCCAGCCATCACCACGACCCATAACACCGCCCCCACCCCCACAGACCTGCAACATGGCGCACCCCCGCCCATAACCATGTTGCATCCAGTCCAGTGCACGCTCAAAAACAACCTGCAGGTGGGAAACTGGACAGGGCGGGGTGACTGGAGGCATGAGGACTGAATTACGACTAACACATGGGACATGTCAAGTAGCAGAGGAACACGCAGCACTGCTCCCTGTCACAACCATGTGAACAATGTGCACACGGACATGAACCACAGAGTCACACCCCACATGACCCATCACAGGCACAGCAACACCCAAGGAGCCACGTCTGCATGCACAAGTCACACTGATTACAGAACCACACGGCAGGCACAGTGCAACCCATCACACACAACTGCAACACCATCGAAGTCCTGTCCATGTAGCCCCTACTGCCTGTCAACCACACATCCCACAACTACGCCCATGTAAGACATACCACACTAGACGCAACAGCGTGGAACAACATAAATGCACACGAACACCACTGGACCCATCAAACACACAGACACACAATGCACATACAACATACCATCCATCTCATCCGTCAGCCCCAGTCACATGAAAGGTATGTCATCCGAACAGCTGGTCCACATACAGTAGTCACGCAAAGAAACATGCCCATGACAAATCATGTGCCAGAAGTGAATGAAGCGCACGTCACACTGTGAGCAACAACACACATAACATGGGCCACACCCCCCGAGCACTGCATTGATGCACATGGCACAGGGCAGCACGCACACCAAGGAATTGGACCATCTGCAATACGTCGTGTGGCACACAACCATCACTCACTCATAACAATGCGTCCAATTACATGGCCAGAAATCACAACAGACAGCAAATATGCAGGGTATGTCAGACATACACACACCTCAGACTATGCACTGTCATGTTGCCACAACACATGTCACGTTCTGCACCCATGGCTCACAGTATGTACCCCCAAAGCATAGTTCATCTCAAATGCGTTTCAGGGGTCTGACCCCCATTATGCCATCTGCGTTTCTATGCGTTCCATATGAACCCCCAAAGCATAGTTCATCTCAAATGCGTTTCAGGGGGCTGACCCCCATTATGCCATCTGCGTTTCTAAGCGTTCCATATGAACCCCCAAAGCATAGTTCATCTCAAATGCGTTTCAGGGGGCTGACCCCCATTTTGCCATCTGCGTTTCGAAGCGTTACATTTGAACCCCAAGAGCATAGTACAAACCAACCTCCACGATGGGTCTGGAGTCCGCATACACCAGAGCCACAAAAAGCAGGAGCACAGCAACACACCCATCGGCATTGCCAATCCGTCCCATGCCACATGTCCACAGCACACAGTCCCATTGGCATGCCCACACAACAACAAATAGCACAGCCACACACACGGCTCCGGGAAACCTGTGCACGAACTGTGGATGTCAGACAACCTATACATACTTTGTCATGTGCAACACAATAACATATCTCATTCCCCCCACAGGTGACGAACTGCTGGATGCTGGAGATGGAGACAGCAGCCAGCCTGCAAGCCCCCAACAAGGACTCACGGATGTGGAGCATCTGTCCTCCTATTCGGACACGGACCACCCAGCAGGCCCATCTGGTGTGGCAGGGCCCAACCGCACCCCAGGCACCCTCCCACCCACCAACCCATCATCCAGGGCTGATGACCACTCACAGCCCCCTGCTGCCACTGTCGTAGCGGCCACTACCACTGTTGTGGCGGCCACTCCCACGGTCGTTGCGGCCACTCCCACTGCCGCAACCACCACCACGTCATCACTGGCCCCAGCGCAAGTGGTGGTCCGGCCGACTGGGTCCACCCTGGGAGCCACAGCGAGGACCGTGGTGAGCAATGTGGCTAGTGGGCAGGTCGGTGGCAGCAGTACTGGTAGGAGGAGCAGGGCCAGGCCAACGCCAACTGTGCCTGGGAGCCAAGCCCTGCCGCCAATCGACAGAGTCCTTGGGGCCTATGAAGAGGCCCAAGGCGAATGGGCCAGGTCGGCAAGCGACACGCGGGAGGTCCTTGCGGTGTTGAGGTCCATGGACGCCCACATGGCCCAAATCGCGGACCTCATGGGCCAGCTGGTGGTGGGGGAGGGCACAAGCAAGGCCAGCAACACCACCTCCGCCACCACCTGCTGTGGCGCAGGTTCGTGCAGCATCGCGTTCCCCTGCGTCCACAGCGAGTGAGCACTCCTCAACCACCACCAGCGGAACATCAACACCCCCCCCTACCAAACGTGGAAGGGGCCGTCCGAAGTGGAAACAGGTGTCCAGAGAGGACTTTGCCCGCACCAAACGCCAGTGAGTCAGCCAGCCACCTTGACCACCTACTGCATTGACTTGGAATACGATCCTAGCCCACACTGCCATGTGAATGGCATATGTCTGTTGGACTGTGGTCATAGAACTCCATGGGTACACCTTGACCATCACGCAGCCATGACCGTCAACTCATTGTCACAGCATGCACCACATTTGTCATCACCTTGCACACAATCACATGTCACCGCTGTTAATAAATACACCTTGATCACAATCGGCTTAATGTGTCCTGGGTTTATTCCACGATGTGCAATCGCCACCATGAGCAGAATAGCATCTGCTGTGTGGCATGTCGATGGGACAGGAGAGGCTGCAGGGACCTAGGGGTGAAAAACAGAACAAGAGTACATTCAATGAGTGTGTCACACACTCATCACACAGTACTTGTCACCAACTACAAGCAATGCACACACATCTCAGAGAGCAACAGGGCACAATGCTACAGCCACTGACAGTGGCATACCAACCTGGACATGGACCATTGACACACAGCACTCAGTGAACAAAAGGCCCCAGTAACAGAGCACACATACACCTGCACAACTACAGCTACATCAGCCGTCGTACATGGTCACTCACCGTCAAGTGACGTAGCGGGCGATGAGCTGCTGACGCACATTCACAGCTTCATCCTCTCCACTGTCCTCTTCACTGGAGCTGTCCTGGTGTGCAGGCTGGGGCCCTGGTTGATCTCCGTCATCCACAATTAGGGGATCTGCTTTCGAATGGCCAGATTGTGCAGCATGCAGCACGCCACCACTATCTGGCACACCTTCTGTGGGGAGTACGCCAGCGCACCCTCGGTGCGGTCCAGGCATCTGAACCTGGACTTGAGGAGGCCAAAGGTACGCTCGACCACACGTCTGGTCCTCCCATGTGCCTCATTGTAGCGGTCATCTGCTGGGCTCCGAGGATTTCGCAATGGACTGAGCAGCCAGGGCCCATTCGGGTAAGCCGAGTCACCTGGGCGTGAGGGACACAGAGAACCGTTGCAATTCAAACAGGACAGTAGACAGCATCCTTAAGCCAGCACGCTACACAACTCCACATACTCACCGACAATCCAGCCACGGTTCTGTTGCAGATTGGTCATCAGTCGTGGTAATATGCTGTTGCGCATGATGTGCGTGTCATGGGCCGAGCCTGGGAACTTTGCACACACGTGGGAAATGACCATGTCCGCAAGGCACACCACTTGCACATTCAGGGAGTGCGTGTGCTTCCGGTTGCGGAAGAGCTGCTCAGTGGCCTGTGGTGGGACAAGGCCAACATGGGTGCAGTCTATGGCACCAACGATGTGTGGGATCCGTCCAAGGGCATAGAATGCACCCTTCACTGCCGCCAACTCACGTGCCCTGTGGAATCGGATGTACCTGTTCCTGTACAGCATCATGGCTGCCAGTACATCCCTCAGCACCATGCTGAACATGGGCTGGGACATCCCACCTCCACTGCCCACTGTGTGCTGGAATGACCCAGTGGCGAAAAAATGCAGTGCATCCATCACCTTAGCCATGGGGGTGAATGCTGTCGGATACACCCTGCGAGGACGGAGGTGGGGTTCCCACATGGCACATAGTCGATGCAGGGTTGGTCGGTCCAGACGAAATTTCCGGATGACCTCAGAATCCTCCATGTCCGCCAACAATTGGTAAGGGCGGTAAATGTTTGGTCTCCGCCTAGGAAAGATGGAAGTGGACACATGTCAAAGCAACACGCCACATGGCATTTTCACATACACATAACTGATATGACAGAGCAAGAACATGAGTCACAGAACAGCTGTCATGCAGGGACAGCACAGCCACAATACACTTGCACAGGTCTCCCACCAATAGCAATGGGCAGTGACACAAACCATTGCTATGTGCATGAACATGGGGATCCAGGCCTCAATGACCTGTGAGGCGTGCTGATGGGGACTGACTGCATATTCGGCAAGCGGCAACACCACGGCAACATGACTGGCTGCTGTGCATCACACTGCTTCCGAGGCTGGATGAGTATGGCACACACCAACGACGATGTGGGCACAGGCTGAGCGGCCAAGACAAGTGGGACCTGTGGCACGAGGGGATATGAGACAGTCATTGGTGTCACCACTGCACCCTATGTGCAGCACTGTACGGATCACACCTCCAGAAGCATTGTCAGGTGTACACATTGACAGCCCCATGCCAACACGGCTGTGTGCTTGCAAATACACATCACATGTGACACGTAACCTTGCACATGCCAAGTGGCAGATGTACATAGTGAGAGATGACATGCGTGTGCATATGCGTATACCATGCACCCATGCCAATGTGCAGATGATGACATGCTAACAGACATGTGGGGCCGGCCACTAGCCGTCCCTGCCTATGCACACGGCATGTTGTGGCCCCGTCCATTGTGCACCTGCACCCACACGCACATCATGGCCACACCTGCAGATGCAGTGCGCACATCATACTGTGTGGTGCACATGGCATCAGCGGACTGTCACCAACATGGGCCAGGCCATTACGGCCAACTCCGATGACCCTCGCGGTTGCACCCTGCGTGTTCCACTATGGAGGTAGGCGTCCCGGGCCAGCTGGGTGCAGGCCAACGCCTGCAATTGCCAATGCAGGTCTCAGTGCACTTGTTGCTCGTGGTGAATGTCAGGCTGGGCCATGCTGCCCCTCTCAGTCCCAGCAGGCCTGGCCTGCACATTGACTGCACAATGCCAGTAGGTGACAGCACCGACTGCCTAGTGGGTTGCATGTGTCTCCTGTTCAGGACCCTCCAGATGGGCGCTAACTCAGTACTGACTATTGGACACACCATGTCTCGTGATAGGGATGTGTGTGTGGGATGGTGGCACTGAATGTGACCTCCGTTGCGTGGTGGGCCATGCACAGGGCGAGTACGTCGATGATTGCGCAGTGTTGGTCACAGTGGGTGCACCCACACAGATGTGTTGCCCTATGTTCATTTTCTATGTCCGCATGATAATGGACTGTAGATGTGGGCAGACTACACATTGGTCTATGTGCTGTCAATTTGAATGTGCCTTCACACCAGGCACAGCTGCCCCTGCACATGTGACCCCTGCTGCACTCGCTGCTGGGTCTGTGGAGCTGATGCACCATCTGTGCGTGGGGCGGACAGCTCTCCTCACTTCCGTCATTGCGCATGTCATCACTTTGCCGCAGGTGACATGGATCATGGAGGGCCCACATGTACGCATGGGTGGCCTCAACAAGTGTGTCCAATGGTTGTCACCCCCAGTCAGTGCTTCGAATGTGAATGATGTTGTGCTGGTGCTAATTTCAATGTGGCGGGTGGGCGGGGCTAGGTGCGGGCTTACATGCAGGACATGGGAGGGTGATCGGATTAGCGACTAGTTGCAATACACACGGGGCACGTCTATTCCTGTCCACATCAGGGTCATTCCTTGAACTCACTGACAGTAATACAGTCGTCTTTGTCCCTGTCCTCATGGCCTCCCCTCGCTCCCCCAATATGCATTTGCACCTGTGGGGCTAGCGCATGCAGATGCAGCCCCAAGCTCGCCCGGAGAGGCCAAGGAGTGTATGTGTGGGTCCAGTTGAACGAGTGGTCTGTCTCACGGCATGATGTGTGGCGGGACGCCGTCCACCTGCGTGGTGCCCCGACTCAAGACCCGGGCAACATAGACAATGCATAGCAGTCTCCGCAGTCCGGATACACCACCTGCGACACACAGAGGCTGTAGCTGCCTTAGCGGCCCATGCCGCGTCCATCTGGGGCTGATGGACCCACACATTCACTCTTTTGCCTCACTGGGGCGGGCTCGGAGGTGCTTGCGCACGCGCTGGCTTCTCTGTTGCAACGGCATGTGACGTGTGTGGAGATGTAGGCAATGGGTGGGATGGTGCGAGCCACCTTCCGTGACGTCACTCCTGCTCGTGATGTGTGCGTCCCCCAATACTTCCATATGACTTGAGCCATGCTACACATTGAGGATGTTTTGCCTGCGTGATGTGTCCCGGAGGAGCGCGCCGAGTCCTCTCCCCCACCATGCTCCACTGCCATCCCGTGCCCTGGATTGCCTGTGCAGGTTGACAATGTTGGGGATACACCTTGTCGGCAGGGGCTGTGTGTGCCTTGTCAAGGGCCTGGCGGGCGCACAACAGGATCCAGCTTGTCCACAGAGGGTGGGCTGACGTGTACGCCTGATACCGCATTGTTCGTGTGCCCGGCTGCTGTGCACACACGTGTTCACATCCCCCCGACAGGTGGCCTTTAACATTGCCCAGGGAAGCGGTAATGTGCAGTTCCGGACCCCTCCCGACACAGCGTGTTTCAACTTTGCATGTGCGCATCTACCCGTCACACCCACCCACCTGAGCGAAGCGTCACTCCCGCTTCACACGACACATGTGTGTCTTCCACAGTTGTGCTACTCATTTGCGTTGACATCCAATGACAGTGGACTACATAGTCATGTCACGACTGCCGTGTACATCACACACTCTCATCATCTCACATTCGTACTTGTGAAAGGAATCAGCAGAGACAGTTTCTTTCTTCAAACCATGTATTGTGACTTATGTCCTCTGTGATGCAGTATAGTGGACACTACTGGCAGCGGTATGCATGTGGAGGATATACTGAGCATGATTACACATAGCTAAGGGTGTAGGGGTACATGTGATTAGCTGTTGCATGTGGGATGTGGGCTTCAGAGTTACATCTGCTTGGCCGTTGCTGTGCTAATGTTCATTTGCAAATAGCTGCGGTGCTGCGGACTTTGACACAGACGGTATACATTTAGCCTACCAGACCGCTTGGCATCATGGGCACAGTCCATCTCAGTTCCATGTGACAGGTGTGCTGCTGTTGTTACTCATGCACGCGTGCGTGTGAGTTGACATCAGGGCATGGGCTTACGTGCATGCAACGGCGTCCCACTTGTTGTTGACATATGGTGGCTACTGGACATGTCACAGTCACTGGGGTCGTGTTGTTGTTGTATGCACTTGTCGTCCATGCAAAGGTCCTGTTACGGGATTTCCTGGGAGGGGGAGAAGGGGTGCAGCTCTCACATACTCCAGCCGGGCGATTCCTGTCCACTGTGCGGTGCAAATGTCCATGGGCGCAGGATCCATGTCATGGCATAGTTGTACGTGCAGTTCTGTCCATGTGGGTGCGATACACATATCCCATGCCACTGCCTCCCCGATACATGCAGAGTTCCTGGATGTGATGGGGTACAGAGTGCATGTCCCGGACACATCCGATGTCATGGCAGTGTCGTTGATGGTGTGGTATCAGTTGCAGGTCGTTTGGTATGGCTGTTGTAGTGGTTACTGGCCAGTCCGTGCGGAAGCTAAGCATGGGTACAGTGTCGGACATCATGGCTCAATTGGGGGATTGCGTCGGGGTCCTACGAATTGACAGGTTGACAGGTATGCGATGGCTTCCTGCAGGGCTTCCATTTCATTGGTGGTATACATGTTTGCCAGCCAATGTAGCGGATGGTGGCTGTCACGGTGTTGTTCGTAAGTTGTCCCTTGTAGGAGCATGATGGGGCATGCTGGGTGACATTCGATGTAGCTGTGATCCATGATCCGTCGTGTGGAGGCACAGTGGTCCCATTGCAGTGTGGGTCCGATGTTCGCCACATACGCCATGCCCCCATAGGCTGAACAGACCCTGTCGTGTGCGTCCAGAGGGTGGAATAGTGGTAGCAGGTCCGCCCTTGGACATGCCGGGTTGGAGAGGCACAACTCCACAGGATGGTGGAAGGGACACCTCCGACAGTAGAAGACGGGTATGACGCAGCTGAACAATGCGATGCGGTAAGTCAGTCGGTAACTTACGTTCAGCAGGGATAGGGGTTCGCATCCCATTATCTGTATCAGGTTGTGTTTGTACAGCTTGACCTGTCTGGCGTAGTTGGGTAGGTGTGTTGTAGGTGCCATTTTGCTGCGGGGCGATGTGGTGGCGTGCTCCGGCTGTGTGTGCAGTCTGCAGTGTGCAAGCTCCGAGGTTGCTGTGAGGTCTGTGATGGTCGTAGGGGGCAGGACTTGTGTTCTGTTAGCTTGTGCGGAGGACACGGGCCCTTATCCCACGTGCTTCTCTGAATGTTCAAGGTCAGTGGTGTGTGACTCCTTCCAGATAACTTGCATGGGAACGGCATGGGGAGTTTTATATTTTTTCTTTCCCGTTCGGTATGTTCTTAGGTGATATGCGCTATCTGCCCTGTGGTCGGTTTCCTCTGCATGCCTGTGTTGGTCTTTTTTGGGACAATGGCTGTATTCTCCGGCTTGTTTAGTCGGGTTGTGGTTTCGGAGTTGGAATGGAAGGTCATTCAGTGCTGTCTGCTCTCCCGTGTGTGGGCGGCAGGCTGTGTTTCCGCTATGCGTTGGGCCTTGTGTGTGGGTGTCATTCTTGGGTCCACCTGTTGTCGGTCCCCGGGCTCTTTGGTGTTCCGTTTTGTATGTCTGGTTCATGGGTGCAGGGTGGTATGGGTGTTTCTGTGTGGTACTGGCGTACCTCTTCCCGACGGGGCCCATGTTCTGCTGGGTGATGTTGCCGCCGCTGTGTGCTTCGCCATGTTTGTCACACAGGGGTGTGTCCTGATGTTGCGTGACTTCACTGACATGTGGGCGTCGGTTGTGTGACGTTGGGTGTTGTCCGTGAATTGGGCGTTGGGGACATGACTGTGGCAGGCCTGTCACGTGTCATGTGCGTTCTGGGTGTGGCTGGTGTGTGTGTGGTGCTTGGTTGTGTCCCTGTGTTGTTTGTGTGCGACGCATACATGGCGTTATGGTTGGGCGCTGAGTTGTGCGCATGTGTGGCTGCGTCATCGCCGCTGTGCTGCGGTGCCGTGACGGGGTCGTTAGTTCCTGGTCCCAGGTGGTGTGCCCATGATAGTTGCGAGATGTTGCAATTTGCCCTGTGTTACATTTGTGGGTGCAGTGGTGGATGTGTCTTGTCCACGCAGGGGTGTTGGGGGAGTGCCATGTCCTCCTTTTCCGCACTTGCACTGTGTGCGCTGTTTGCGTGCCCTTGTTGTGTGTGTGCCTACCTGCGTCTCCGCGGCACATTGCCTCCTTGGTGGTGCATCAGGTATAGCATGGGGAGGGCCTGCAGTGCTGGATTCATGCTCGGGGGTCGCCTCTTCGGTGTCTGTGCTCGGCGTTCGGGTTTCCGCCTCACTTTCACGTGCGGTGTCTCTTAGCCGTGGGAGCTGTTTGTTTGCGGCATCGTAATTTGTACGCCGGGCGGTACGTGATTTCGTCTGGCGGTGTCTCCATTGGGCTGCGCCGCTACGTGAGCGGACGCACTTTGATGGCGGACGGCGTCGCTGGCTTGCCGGCGGTGTTTGGCTGCCTTTTCACATCGTAATTTGGCGGGCGTGTGGGCTGCGGCATGCGGGCGGTAACTGGTGGTTTTTGCATCCGCCAGCACGGCGGTGGTGCTTCCGCCCGCCATCCTAATGGGCCCCTTTGGTATTTTAATTTTTAACATATTTATAAATGTATTTATTTATGTATTTTTATAATATTATTTGTTTATTTATAAATTATTTATTTTGTATTTATTTTTTAAATGACTGGAGTGTGAATAGTAATCTTACCCCTACGCTATCCAACACTTTCCCTACTGTTGCACTAACTGAATTGGGAAGAGTAATTTTTACCCCTACGCTATCCAACACTTTCCCTACTGTTGCACTCACTGCAGTGGGGATAGTAATTTTTACCCTTACGCTATCCAACACTTTCCCTACTGTTGCACTCACTGGAGTTGGAATAGTAAATTTAATCCCTCTGTTATCCAACACTTACCCTACTGTTGCACTCACTGGAGTTGGAATAGTAATTTTTACCCCTTCACTATCCAACACTTTCCCTCCTGTTGTACTCATTGGAGTGGGAACTGGAAATATTTACCCCTCCGCTATCCAACAATTTCCCTGCTGTTGCACTCTCTGGAGTTGGAATAGTAAATATTACCCCTCCGCTAGCCAACAATTTCCCTACTGTTGCACTGACTGGAATGGAATGGAATGGAAAGGCATTTCTAAAGCGCATGGCTACTCTGGAGCATCCCAGCGCTAGTAGCGTTGCAGTTCCAACTACAAACAGTCTTAAGGAAACAAATACGTTTTAAGTTGCTTCCGGAGTTCAAATGGTTAGGTTCCAGGCGGATATCAGTGGGTAAATGGTTCCACAGCTTTGCAGCATTAAATGAGAAGCGACGTCCTCCGTTTCGTGTTCTTCTTATTTTTGGGACTACCGCTAGTTGTTTATTGTCTGACCTTAGAGATCTCTTGGGACGATAAGGTTGAATAATGTCTCTGATAGTGGGAGGGCCTTTTCCTGAAAGTGCTTTATGCATGATACATAGAGCCTTAAATTGGGCTCTTTCCTGAATGGGTAGCCAATGGAGTGTTGCCAATGCCGGCTTGGCTGAAAGGCATCTGGGAGTGTTCAGAAGCAAACGTGCCGCGCAGTTTTGTACTATCTGTAGTTTTTTATAGTTGTGAGTGGTGCTCCTAAATAAAGGGCATTAGCATAGTCCAGGCACGATAAAATCATAGCTTGAACCAGTAGCCTTCTTGCCGAGGAAGGTAGCAGGGGGAGTATCTTTCTTAGCATTCTTAAGATCCCAAAGCAGCAGGCTGCTACCTTACTGGCTTAGCCATACACCTAGACTCTTAATATGGTTCTTTGGGGAGGGAGGTGTCCCCAGACTGCTAGGCCAGAAGGACCCTATATTCAGCGAGGTGGAATTGCCCAAGAGCATGAGCTCAGTCTTGGCTCCATTTAGCTTTAAATAGGAGTCGTCCATCCAGCTTGACACCTTTTCAAGGCATAAGGCTAGTTTCAAGCCTGTGTTCTCCAGTTGATTAAGTGCGACCACCAACTGGGTGTCATCAGCGTAAGTGATGATCTGAATGCCAAAAGGTGTAACTATGTCTGCCAACGAACTCATATAAACATTAAATAGAGTGGGGCTCAGGGAAGAGCCCTGAGGAACCCCACATCTAAGAGGCATTTGCTTGGAGGTAATTCCTTCTTTGAAGACAACAAAAGATCTATCCTCTAGGAAGGACTGCAGCCATTTTAATGCTCTTCCTGCCACTCCTATCCTCCTTAGTCTTTGGACCAGCAATTGATGGTTTACCGTGTCGAAGGCTGCGCTGAGATCTAACATAATGAGTGCAGCGCAGCCCCCTCCGTCTAGGATTTTCCTTAATTCTTCCACCGCAATCAGGAGTGCAGTTTCTGTGCCATGTTGTGGTCTAAATCCATTCTGTGAAGGGTGAAGACGAGAGTTGTTTTCAAGATAGGAAGAGAGAGTCAAATTTACATGCTTCTCAGCTAATTTACCAAATCCTGGTAATAAGGAGATTGGGCAATAGTTGGCCAATACATCAGGGTCAAGGTTAGTTTTTTTCAAAAGTGCTCTAACAATGGCCTGTTTCCATTGAAGAGGCACTATTCCCGTTACTAAAGAGGCATTTATCACATTTAAAACAACCGGGGATACCGTTTCGGTGATTAAGTTTAAGATATTAGGGGGAGCAGCATCTGATGGTGCTCCAGACTTGAGCTGGCTAAGAAGTACTTGGAGGGAGGACAAATTTAAAAGTGGAATGACCTCCAGCAACTGGTCTCCATCTTGGGCTATCTCGTCAGATGGCAATAGGGTAGGTGGTGCCATCTCCTGAGGAAAGGAGTTGTAAATGGCTTGTATTTTATTCGAGAAGAATTCTGCCATTTCATTGCAACGGTTGGGGATATCTGCAAAGGTAATGGAAGGCACAGGGGGGGTCAGAAGAGACTTTACAATCCGGAAAATTTCACGTGGGCGGTTTGTCGACAGAGTGATTTTTTCCTCATAGTAGAGAGCTTTGGCTGCCTTTATTTCTATTTAATAGATCTTTATAGCCTCTCGATACTTGCTTTTATTAATTGCATAGGGATGTTTCCTCCACATTCTTTCTAGCTTTTTACTGGATTGTCTAAGCTCCCTAAGCTTGGGCGTATACCAAGTATTTTGGTTAGATCCTGGTTTATTATAAAGCATTTTTTTTGGTAAAATCTTGTCAAGTGATGATTCTAGCCAATTTATTAGGTTTTCATTCGCGGTGACTGGATTAATTTCAGAATTGGGAAAGGAGTCTTCTAAAATGGACACCCAGGATTTTGTGGATAGTTTTGACCAGATACACACAAATTTGCTGGTTTTTTCGGCCGGAACAATTACCTCCTGTGCTATCCAGGAAAATGGGATTAAAAAATGGTCAGTCCAAGGTACTGGGATAGGGTCCTTAACGAGAAGATCAGGAATATTTGAAAAGATAGGATCCAGTAAGTGGCCTTTACAATGAGTGGGACCTTTGACTAGTTGGGTAAATTGAAGCATCTCCAGACCTTCTACTAGTTCCACTCTAGGTGAAGATAAAATGTCATCGAAGTGGAGATTAAAATCCCCTAAGAGGGTCAAGTTGGGGAGGGTACTGGCTAAATTAGCACCAGTATCAGGCAGGACTTTACAAAAATTTCCTAAAGTACCTGGAGGTCGGTATATTAAAATCCCTGAGAGGGTCCTGACGTGGGAAATACTTAAAGTAAAATAAATTCTTTCGCAATCTGGTAGAGGATTATTGGTGGAACGACATTTGAATTTATTCTTGTATATAATGGCTAGTCCAGCCTCAGTATTACATAGCCTGGGGGGAGTGCTTGGACAATCATAGGATCAGCCTCATTATTCAGCCAATTCTCTGTTAAAAAGAGAACATCCGGGCATTCCTCTTCAAGTAAGAGGTAGATTTCCAACGAATGTTTAGATAAAGAGCGGCAGTTCAATAAAAACATTTTACCAGCCTCTGTAGTAGGGTGAATTAAGGGTGTTTCGAGAGAGAGGCAGAATTTAAAGTCAAAGGTATGACAGTGCCTAGTGGGACTGTTTGGGGACATTGTATGTAGGCATTTACTTCTTGGCGCTCCTCTGAAGGAGTTGAGTTGATCCTTGGTATAGACAATCTTTTCCCTAGTAAAAC
The DNA here is from genome assembly GCA_963921515.1 of Calotriton arnoldi. Taxonomy (NCBI): domain Eukaryota; kingdom Metazoa; phylum Chordata; class Amphibia; order Caudata; family Salamandridae; genus Calotriton; species Calotriton arnoldi. The sequence continues at coordinate 621,144 of CAWUFW010009801.1, forward strand.
CAACAGGGGTTCTGGCCCCTGGGCCCGGACGGGCGCGGACGGGCGCAGGCGGGCTTGCCTTAGGCGCGCCAGCGGCGCGCCCGCTGCGCGGTCACGTCATCGGCTCTTTTTAAGGTGAGGGGAGCGTGTCAGCGTGAGGAGTCTAGAGCGCTGACTTGAGGTTCTCCCGTTCGTTAAGCCCAGGCCCACCGGAGCATTGGACACAGCTCCTTTCAGTGCGAGGGTACAGTTAACAAAATCGATTTATATTTTCAAATAGTGCAAATCACAGTTTAAAATCCAATTTAAAAGTTACCAGCCCAACGGAGCATTGAACACAGCTCCAACTGGAGTTGGAATAGCAAATTTAATCGACCTGCTATCCAACACTTACTCTTCTGTTGCACTCATTTGAGTTGGAATAGTAATTTTTACTCTTTCCCTATCCAACTCTTTCCCTACTGTTGTACTTATTGGAGTGGGAATATTAATTGCCTCTCCGCTATCCACCTCTTTAACTTCTGTTGCACTGACTGTATTGGGAAATTTGAGTGTAAATATATTTTAATAGTTTAATGTTTTAATTATTATAGAATTGTATTTTCTTATATTTTAAATTATTGATATATATATTTTATTTTTATATAATTTTAAACTTTTAAAATAATAGTTTATTAATTGTTTTAAAGTAAATATATATATATGTATAAATTATTATGTTTGTGTGTTTATCTTTTTTTATTAAGTTTATTTGTTATATTTTGTTAACATGTATATTACATTTATTTTAGTTTGTTAAAATTAATTTTAATATTTAATGTACTTATTATATATTATTTTTATATACATAAATATACATACTTTACCAGTATATTCCCATGGGGCTTGCCTACGTAATGAATCAGTGATATTTTGTAGCATGTCTCCGCAGTTTTTGAAGTAAATGCAGCGCGCTGTAAATACATGCATTATTTCAACTGTGTAAACTAGCGCGATGGTCTAATCAATGGCCTATGTATATATTTTGGTTTATATGAACATGAAGGCATGTCATTTTATTATTTTTGGTGTTCTAGTATAATCATTTTATGAGCTATAGTGGTTCGTTATGTGCACTATGCACTAATTTGGCAACAGCTGAATGCATTATGTGTTTTAATGTACGTGAACAATATCCACTATGCACACATTATTTATTAATTGTATTATGCATTTGTCCACCAATTTTAAAGAATATTTAATTGTAGTCATCATGAACTCTACTATGTCTATGATTTTAATAGTGTATATAGGTCGACACCACAATGGCGCCCATTAGATTGATGAAGGCTGCCTCGTCAGCCGAAACGCGTCTCTCTGTGCTGGGTCGGAGGAGGCTTTATTGAATAAAGTGGCCTTAACCTGAATAGCCCTTGTGTGCGTGCTCTTTTCCTGAAGTGGGGCAGAGGTTTCTTTTGATACTTATCAGCGTTGGCGGTGGACGCTGTTCACGCAACACTAGTCGTTCAGGGCCACCAGATTCAACCGCAATTTGGAGGAAGCAAGCATGGTAGTGCTATACTGATGGCCCCCATGATGTCCGCCGGGATGAGAAGTTGTGGATGACAGCAGATTGGAAGGCAGTTTTTCTGCAGCGAGGAAGTCACTTGACATTCAGCGCAGGATCCAGTCCTTTCTCTGTCTCGAAATGCCCTACTCTGAAGGCCAACGTGACTCGTGGTGACTGGGCACCGTGTCAAGCGGTGAGGACTATTGGGCTGAATCTATTTTTTTGCATTGGTCTCCCCCGACCCATCTTATGTGTTCGTTACACAGTGCATGTGGCTATAACAGTGGAGATTTCCTGATTTTATACACTCTTTATAGGGGATAATCCATTTTAAGCCACCTGGGAGTCCGGGTCAGTATTTAGCAATGAAAGGTGTGTTTGCGTAATGGGGGAGTCGTTGGACATCACCATATGACAGAGGTCTTCAAACTTTTGGGTGCCGAGACCCCCCTGTCAACATTTTCAGTCGTAAGGACCCCCTCCTGACAAACATTTCTAAACCTGTAGGCAGGGCTACTGGAATTATGAGGCAGGTGAGGACCAAATTACACGACAGGCTTGACTAAATTGTGTGGGAAGAAACTTTAAATAATGTTATGTGATGCCGCGTTATTTTGGGATAGAATTGCTTCATTATTTTGACATTTTTTGCACACAGTAACACTGAGGAAAGATTTCACCCTATCAGTACCAGTTTATAACCAAAATACAGCAATTCACATCAGAAAGATGTCTAGTCAACCTCTGTGATGGGCCTTCCACTCTGCAGGAATACGTGCTGCCACATTAGAAGCTCACCTGGCCCTGGCTGGGAGCAGCAGGGGTCCCTTAAAACCCTGGCGGTCTTGTGCAGAGTTAAGCAATTTACCCATGCCGCTTCCTCTCACCCCTCCCTTCCATCCCTCTCTCTCTCCTCTCCCAATCCCGGATCCCTCTCTCACTTTGCAGGCCATTTTCTTTCACCCCTTTTACAACTTCTGAACTCTCCCCATTCAACTTCTCACTTCACCCTTAATCACCTCTTGCCATTCTGTCTTTCCACTGCCCTCATCTCTAACAGTCGCTCGCATTTATCTCATGGCCTCTCTGGCCCCGTCACCTCCCGTGCCCATCTGCACTTCTCATTCACCTCAAGTCTCTCCATTCAAATTGTTGTCTATTTGTACCTTACACCTCTCCAGTCCCCCATTCATCTTTCACATCTCCCCTTTGTTCTTCCACACCTTCTTGAACCAATGTCCCTCTACCCCGTTACCTCAGCACCAGTGCTTAATTTGAGCAGGTGGTTCCGGTGCTCCGCACTGGCACCTAATTGTGCACACTGGCACTATGATCGTCTGCCACATGGTGGCTCTGTCTGTGTAATTTAGAGACGAGCAGAACAGCTGTTTATTAATTCAATATACATTAAAAACTATAAACTCCTGACATCCATGCCATTCTTATAGCTTTGGGGGCTTGAAATAGTCTGAACAGTCACACTTGTACAAGTGTTATGGTTGGTAGTTGCATAGGTATTGTCATTGGCCGCACATGCAAGGCAATGGGTGGGTGGTTAAAGTTGCAGTGGCCTACTGGTGAGGTCCCTGGCACATGTTTTATTACAAATTAATCTGCTCAGCACCCACCCCAGTACTCCCTCTCTTCCCCTATCGCTGCTGTCCCTCACCCATGTCGCATCAAATTACTTTTTAGGTCACAGATCATCTCTCAGCTATCTTCTCTCACAGTTTAACAGTAGCCCTCCTCTGTGCCCTCAACTTTCCCTCACACTCACTTCTTGCGTGTCTGCACTTCCCTTCGGCACTTCACATTTCTCCTCATCCCTGACCTCTTCAATCGAATTCTCTCACTCCCTTGCTGTCCTTTCTCATCCTCTCATCTCTCCTCACCGAGCACACAGGTTGGACCTGTATGCTCCTCTTGGCCTGTGCCACTCTGCTTATTGTTCCCTAATTCAGGAAGGCACAAATTGTCTGTCTAGCTGTTTTGGTGCAGGCCGCACAGTTATGGAACGTGCACCCTCTTTGCTTCGCTCCACCAAGAATCTATTATTCTTTAGGAAGATATAAAAACCTGGCTCTATGCTCTGTAGGTTACCCCATTTGGCTGGTTCTCCTTCCCCTTCTGTGTGTTTCTCATTTGCCTTCAGGCAGCAGATGGCTATTAGCCCCAGGACACCTTTTGGTAACAGTAGCGCGCTACAAATGTAAATAATAATAGTAATAGGCAGAAGCAGGTGAGCCACTAGACCCAAACTTCGCGGGGCCTACACTCCCAGGCAGGGGCTGGCCCTAGCACTGGGCACACACGGTGCAACAGTCTTTTTGGTGCCCCCTCCCCAGTTTCCTCCTTCTCCATAAATTCCTCACTACCACTCACCAACAATGCACCTCATCTTTCTGTAGCACCTTTCTGACAAACATTTTTTTTTTATAGCGCTACTCATAGTTTTCTCACACTCATGTGTGTGATCTGCATAGTACATGTTCTTTGTAGCAGGCACATTAACCCTCTGCACTGTGTGGGTGACAAGAGTGCCCATGTGAGTGCACGGTGAGCGATGCAACAGTGTGAGAGTAGGGAAAGAGGAGTGACTGCAGGGTTTGTGAGGTGACCATATGAATTTGGGTGCGGATGTAAGTGCAGAGTGGGACGAATGAATGCATGGTTAATGATGGGCTTGTTTGAGTGAGTTGCAAATTGAGCAGTGAGGGGGCAGGTGAATGAGGTGTCACATGAGTGCAGATGAGTAGTGTGACTGCAGGGTGAGGTACAGGGTGAACAGCGCAAGTGCATTGTGAGTGCAGAGTGATCACTGAGTGCAGGGTGAGAGGGTGAATGATGTGAGTGCATGGTGATCAGTGTGAGTGCATTGTGATCGCTGTGAGTGCAGGATGAGCGTGAAAGTGAAGTGCGAGAATGAGGAGCGAGTTGTCTGAATGCAGGGTGCATTCCCAGACACTTGAAGAGACTCAGCATATTATTGACGGCGGCGTAGGGTTTAAGATATAAGTTAAACTATTGCTATTATGGCATTAATCAGGGATCGAGGGTGGAGGAAATAAATGATATGCTAATCCTGCAACACACTTACAGTCTTATGATTAGGGTTGCCTGCTCATTATTTTGATGTCCCAGACGGTACAAAAATAAGCAGTCACCTAAAGCTGTATATTTCAGCACTCATCTGTGCGTACTTGGAACAGCAAATATAAATAGAAAGCACTTTTAATTGTGTTCTACGCTGCCTGAATGATCTATGACTGATAATTAAAGGGAACAAAGACAGAAAAGTCACATTACGAATGAACGCAAATGATTTTATTTACAATCCTATTTAGTGTCAAGAGGAGGCCTTTGCAGGCTCTTTAAACATCAAATGGCTGGTATTTTTCTTTTGGCAACCCTACTTTATATTTCTTTTCATGAAATGCATTCTCACACTACTGCAGTAAATGTAAAATACAAATGTAAGGAATAGGCAGAGTGGGGGCCCAGGGGGTACTGGAACTAGAAAAAAGAAACTAAGCCTCAGTAACCAGTTTACAAAAGGTATGTAAACATGCAAATGGTCTTTAAAGACCTGTGAAAAACTCAGGCGTGCCGCGCTGTGCTGAAGATAAGACTGCAGACACAGCCCAGCGGAGGCCACAGCAGCTCTAGCTGAGACACACTATGGGGGAGGAGGGGGGCTGAATCCCTTGAAGTCCTATGGGCCTGGGCAGAAGTGTGACCGGGAATGAGCGACCCCCTTTCCATCACTCCACGGCCCCCCTGGGGGTCGCGCCCCACACTTAGAAGACCCCTGCCATATGACATAAGGACATCGAGGTACTGAGTTCTGTCCGTGATGTCAGTCATTACACGATCTTCGATGTCTGCAGACTAACGGTGCCGCTGAATATTTGCTTGGAACAATACTGAGGCATTCTGGGAATTGAAGTCCCGACCGTTGGATTTTGACACTGTTTCTTGTAACTGATAATGAGGCTTGAAGTGCACACTTGTGGTACTATTAATGAGGCGAGTTCAACCCCGACAGTATATACCATCGTATCACACTTTCATTTTGTGAACAACAGCCAAGTGTGACTTTACCAGTATACTCCCATGGGGCTTGCCTACGTAATGAATCAGTGATATTTTGTAGCATGTCTCCGCAGTTTTTGAAGTAAATGCAGCGCGCTGTAAATACATGCATTATTTCAACTGTGTAAACTAGCGCGATGGTCTAATTAATGGCCTATGTATATATTTTGGTTTATATGAACATGAAGGCATGTCATTTTATTATTTTTGGTGTTCTAGTATAATCATTTTATGAGCTATAGTGGTTCGTTATGTGCACTATAAAACTAATTTGGCAACAGCTGAATGCATTATGTGTTTTAATGTACATGAACAATATCCACTATGCACACATTATTTATGAATTGTATTATGCATTTGTCCACCAATTTTAAAGAATATTTAATTGTAGTCATCATGAACTCTACTATGGGGCCGATTCCGATCTCGGTCGGAGGCGCACCCAATACCATTCGGTCGGGAAAAAGCCATGCGAATGCCTGTTTCCCGACCGATCCGTACAGCATACCGAACGAGTAAGTACGATGCGCACAACAGCACAGAATCCGGCGAGTCGTACTCACCCAATCCAGGTCCTGTTCTCCGACCGAGGCGAATCCGGAAACGCAGAATCGAGTCGCACGGAAGGGAAAATGCAGCTCCGTCCGGCCGAACAAGTACGATGCGCTTTCCGTACGCGCCGAACCCGCTCGCTACGCACGGCACGTCAAAGCATCCGGGAGAGGCGCACATAAGCTCCGATTCGCGCCACAACACGATCCACGGCTACGAGGCGAACACGCCAGCGACGAGGACGACGCGAAGCGACGAGGACGACGCGAAGCAACGAGGACGACGCGAAGCAACGAGAAAGACAAACGACACAAACCAACCATGAATCCCTTCGTCCCGATCATACCAATATTCTACATTTACTACCGGAACAGGCACGGACGCGTACGGCGCAGAAGGTAAGTCAGACACCAATCACAAAACACATACAACACGTACACGCCACATCACACACACACAGAGGGATGCAGAATTTACTTACACCAGCAACAGCAGCACCATAGGGGCGGGATGCCCATCACCAATGCCACATATGCACACAGGGGCCTGGATGCGCACCACCACTACCACCCCTACCCAGGGGGCTGGATGCCTACCACTACTACCACCCTTAGCCATGGGGGTGCCAGATGCCCACCACCACTACCACCCTTACCCAGGGGGGGCTGGATGCCTACCACTACTACCACCCTTAGCCATGGGGGTGACAGATGCCTACCACTACTACCACCCTTACCCAGGGGGCTGGATGCCTACCACTACTACCACCCTTACCCAGGGGGCCGGATGCCTACCACTACTACCACCCTTACCCAGGGGGCTGGATGCCTACCTCTACTACCACCCTTAGCCATGGGGGTGCCAGATGCCTACCACTACTACCACCCTAAGCCAGGGGGCTGGATGCCTACCACTACTACCACCCTTAGCCAGGGGGTGCCAGATGCCCACCACCACTACCACCCTTACCCAGGGGGCTGGATGCCTACCACTACTACCACCCTTACCCAGGGGTGCCAGATGCCTACCACTACTACCACCCTTACCCAGGGGGCTGGATGCTCACCACTACTACCACCCTTACCCAGGGGGTGCCAGATGCCTACCACCACTACCACCCTTACCCAGGGGGCTGGATGCCTACCACTACTACCACCCTTACCCAGGGGGTGCCAGATGCCTACCACTCCTACCACCCTTACCCAGGGGGCTGGATGCCTACCACTACTACCACCCTTAGCCAGGGGGTGCCAGATGCCTACCACTACTACCACCCTTACCCAGGGGGCTGGATGCCTACCACCACTACCACCCCTACCCAGGGGGCTGGATGCCTACCACTACTACCACCCTTAGCCAGGGGGTGCCAGATGCCTACCACCACAACCACCTCTTACCCAGGGGGCTGGATGCCTACCACTACTACCACCCTTACCCAGGGGGTGCCAGATGCCTACCACTACTACCACCCTTACCCAGGGGTGCCAGATGCCTACCACTACTACCACCCTTACCCAGGGTGGCTGGATGCCTACCACTACTACCACCCTTAGCCAGGGGGTGCCAGATGCCTACCACCACTACCACCCTTACCCAGGGGGCTGGATGCCTACCACTACTACCACCCTTACCCAGGGGGTGCCAGATGCCTACCACCACTACCACCCTTACCCAGGGGGCTGGATGCCTACCACTACTACCACCCTTAGCCAGGGGTGCCAGATGCCTACCACTACTACCACCCTAAGCCAGGGGGCTGGATGCCTACCACTACTACCACCCTTAGCCATGGGGGTGCCAGATGCCTACCACCACTACCACCCTTACCCAGGGGGGCTGGATGCCTACCACTACTACCACCCTTACCCAGGGGGTGCCAGATGCCCACCACCACTACCACCCTTAACCAGGGGGGCTGGATGCCTACCACTACTACCACCCTTAGCCAGGGGGGTGCCAGATGCCTACCACTACTACCACCCTAAGCCAGGGGGGCTGGATGCCTACCACTACTACCACCCTTAGCCATGGTGGTGCCAGATGCCTACCACCACTACCACCCTTACCCAGGGGGGGCTGGATGCCTACCACTACTACCACCCTTACCCAAGGGGTGCCAGATGCCTACCACTACTACCACCCTTACCCAGGTGGGCTGGATGCCTGTCACTACTACCACCTCTACCCATGGGGGACTGGATGCCTACCACCAACACCACCCCCACTCATAGGATGGACAATGCATGACACAACCAGCACACCACAACCTAGGGAATGCAAGAAAAAGACATCCCCCCAACACCATGACAAGCGTGTGTAGACTGTGTCAAATGCCTACAACACTGAACATGACTTTGAACATACAATGTGACCCCCTATCACATGTGCCACACATATATGTGTGTGGCCCCCACAATGCAAGCAGGCCATGACCATTGTGGCAATGCGGTCCAAACCCCCATCATCACAGTGACCAAAATGCAAGGGTGGGGTCCATAGCTGAAGCACATTTTGAACATTGTGGCAATGGGGTCCAAACCCCCATCATCACAGTGACCAAAATGTAAGTGTGGGGTCCATAGCTGAAGCACATTTTGAACATTGTGGCAATGGGGTCCAAACCCCCATCATCACAGTGACCAAAATGTAAGTGTGGGGTCCATAGCTGAAGCACATTTTGAACATTGTGGCAATGGGGTCCAAACCCCCATCATCACAGTGACCAAAATGTAAGTGTGGGGTCCATAGCTGAAGCACATTTTGAACATTGTGGCAATGGGGTCCAAACCCCCATCATCACAGTGACCAAAATGTAAGTGTTGACAAAGAAAGAGCTGCAACTGCCAAACTGCATGGATGATTCCTGGTCACAGAACATAAAACACATCAGTGGCAAAGTAGTGCATGTGTCCCATTGCAACATAAATTGGGGGAGGCAAATACTGCAGTGCAAATAAGACATACCTTTGGCCATGTGCAGACAAACAACACCCATGGGGGCTGACACTGTCAACATTCATCAATGACACAATGACAGAAGTGACCATCAGAATGCAGACCCACATATTTGCACCAATGGGCACACAAATGCAGATACCCTGTGGAGACTGTAGATGTGAGGTGAACAGATACCATACCATGGCAGCAATGGGACACACAAACCATGATCATTGTGCTGACCGATGACCTAGGAGTCCCAGGGACAGCAGGGGAAACCCACCAAACTACATACAGCCAATGGCACACCCAAGATATGCCAATGCAGTGGTGCAGATGCACAAACAGGCAGACCCACACTGCACATCATACACAACAGGTGAGGGGGGGGGGGTGCCAGTGTCCCCAGGCAACCACACAACACATGAGGAGACCTGAATACCAATCATACAGATGTGCATACAGTGCCACACAAAGGTAACTCATGGATCCAAATCCCCTATGTGGGCAAGCAGGCATTGTCAGATGAGAGGGAGCACAAATCACACATGTCACACAGGCACGTAGGAACAGCAACTGACACAGCAAGACACAGACACACCACAGCACTACTCCCCAGGGCCCCCACAATGTGGTGACCCTGGGCTGCATTACAATCCCACTGTGATGACAAAGCTAAATGTCGTTCACACTGTGAACCACAGTCATGTGTCCTGAGCAACAAACTACCATCACACCTACACAAGCACAAATCAATCAGCACGGCCAGTAAGCCAAGGCCAACATGGAGGCAGGGGCCTAGCCGGGCAACAACTCTCATCTGCACACACTCAACACCACACCCCTCGACCTCCAACAATGTGCAGCAGTGAAGCACACATGCACTGGTGACATTGCACATGCACCCATGACTATTCCAGGGTGGTGGGTGGGAACCAAGGTGCAGAAACACATCACACATGGCCACTCAACAAGACTCCTGAATGTCTGACACACTGCACACTACGCTGTACATGGACATGACGGCAATACCACACCAACCAATGGGATCCCAGCCACAGTCACACACCAATGAAGAAGCCAAGGTCACCCACAAAGAACACACATAGACAACAACCAACATTGCAGCCCGGACCCTGAGGAGTGCCAGCAGTCACACACACAACGTGTCACAATCACTGAAAGATAACACAAACTGGAAATCACATGACAGGGGCAAACAACAAGTGCCAAGGGGAAACCTGACTGTGACCCATCTGCGTCTGCACACAAACTCAGCCCTGACAGCAAACACACCTATGGGTGACACCCTGATGACCAGTAATGTGCCATGCACCCACATCACAGAGAACCCAGGGAGAAGACTTTGGGGGAACATAGGTCAACTCAGCAAGCATCACAAACAGGTATAACACTAGGGATCACAGCATGCACAGCTAAACGGAAGTGAACACACAGACATCCTCATACAACACACACCTTGGGCGCAGGCAATGTCACAGGAGTACACACTGCCATGAGGGGACTCCACTCCTGTGTGAGGAAAGCTGTGCCATATGTTGCCTCAGTAGGGCCCCATCATGTCAGCTGAGCACTTGGTCACACAATCAACAATTAGCACCAAATGAAGGCTCCCGTCACATCAGCCTGGTCATGGAAGTGCCAACGAAATCATCAGCACAGATCCAACACACTTGTATAGCAATGTTGCACTGACAACACAGATGAGTCCTTCCCCATTGATGCCCAAACCTGCATGTCCAGTGGAGATGGCCACTCGGTCAGGGAAGTAGACTAATTGAACAATGGCAGGCACAACAGATGTGCATGGGTGGAAGCCACAGATGTGAAATTGCTAATGTAATTAGGAAATCCCATTGCCAAATACTGAACACATGACACCCTCAGATGCTGCTATGGATGACATGGATACACCACAGGATAGGACACATTCCCCCTGGACCACATGGGTTCCTGCACAGTAACACTTCATTATCATGAGACCAAATATCACCATCACTGCAGCAAGGGCATGGTTAGCATCATCAACAACATGTACATCAGAAGCATAAGCACTAGAGAACAGAAAGTTGCTTTATTCAGCATATGTGTGTAATGAAAACTGAAAGTCCAGAAAAAACACAAAGGCCAATGGCCAGTCCATTGTCAAAGTCCAAACAGGGTGACAGTGGCAGATGTCACCCTACGCATGCCTGCACAAAACCAGGGACAATCCACTAGGAGGGGCAACCGGGGGCAGGCCAGGCACCGCAGGGACAGGATCAGGGCTCACCAGGAGGAAGCAGGGAAGGGGTGGTGGGTGCTGGAGAGCCACTGACAACTGCAGTGGAGGTGTCTGACATGGTGTGTGCCGGCACAACTGGGGGCATGACTCAGATGTTGTGGGTGCCGGCACGACTGCAGTGGACCCTGCAGATGGAGTGGACAGGTCCGCCACTGCAGTGCCCAAGTCAGACAGGGTGGTAGTGGACTCCACTGCAGTGCCTACCACCAGGGGAGGAGAATGGGGAACAGGCAAGGTGGGCTGGACAGAGGGGAGGACACCCTCACCACATCAGTGGCACAGACAAGCGCAGCGGGGGTGTGGTGGCGGGAGAGCAAGTGGCAGGGGAGAAGGCCGGATCTTCTTGGGGATGGTATATCTGTGGGTGGGGGAACCTGGGGCAGGGTGTGGTGGGGGCACCTGTGGAGTGGGGGCCTGAGGGATGGAGGAAGGAGACCTGGTGCCTGAGCTGCAGGGCGGCGGCGGGGTCTTGCTCTTACGACTCCGGGGGACTTGCGGGTGGGGGCCCTCAGTCTGTCTGCGCCTGGGGGAGGGTGTCCGGGGGCGAGGGCACTCTGCTCCGTGTGGGTGGGCTTCCTCTTCCCCCTGATTGCTGTATCAGCTGGATCGGAGGGGAAGAGGCCGAGGTCACTGAGGAAGAGCCACTGGGTCTTTGGGGTTGCAGGTGAGGCAAGGGAGGGTGCTTTGGAGGGAGAGGCAACTGAGGACAGCGCAGTGCTCGTGGATGCGTGTGTGTGTTCCAGGGCCCCATCCCCTGTGAGTCTGGTTTCAGTCCCCTGACTGTGCGTGCGTGTGCGTTTTGTTTGTGGCGTGTGTGTCTGTGTGCTGGATGTGTGTGTGCTGGTGTGTGCCTGTGCGGGTGTGTGTGTGCTTGGGACGGGTAAGGTGCTGGGGAGTGTGGATGGAGCAGAGGCAGGAGGGGTGAGGGACTGTCTGAGGAGGGACACTGCTGCCGTCAGGGAGGAGTCCATGGACCTATTGCCCCTCTGTAGGTCAGACATGCCCGATGAGATGCCCTCCATGAACGACACCAGCTGAGTCAACAGAGCGGTGTGCGCATGGAGGACACTCAGCATGGCTGTCTGCCCTACATGGAGCTGGCGAAGGAGGTACACAGACTCCTCACTCAGGGCAGCAGGGGACACAGGGGCAGGGGGTGCGGTGCCTGGCCCAAAGGAGACACGCTCCCGAACATGGGAGCCTCCACGGACCTGGGGAATGGGAGCCGATGGGAGGGCGGTGGTGGTGCTGGTGGTGGCGGGGACAGCAACACTAGCTGGGGTGTGGTGGCTGCTGACACCCACCTCCATAAGGGAGTCATCCTCCGAGTTGCTCTGGTCCTCAGATGAGGTGGATGGTGCTGAGGACTCCTCGGTGTGGCTCCCTCGCCCTCCGTGCCACTGGGTCCCTCCGACCACTCCTCGGCTGCTGACCCAGTCTGGCTCTCCGGCTCCTCCTGGTCCGTGGAGCTGTCCCCTTCTGTGGCCGTGGATGTATCTGCAAACAATGGGGAAACAGACAGACATCAGTCACCTGCACCAAACGCACACACCACTGTGAGCACAGCACATTACAGAGCAAGCCCTGGCATCATTAGTTGTACATTGCTAAAAGTGCCCTAACTGAACAGGAGAAGCCAATTGTCAGTCTGATGCCAACCATGGCACTCACATCCCACATGGCCTTGCACCCATCTGTCTGGTGTCTGTTGGATAGCAACACCCCAGTGTGGACACATGCACCAACTACACAGTAGTTGGACAGTGCAGAGGACACGGTGTAGCATGTGGACATGCACACATCACAACTCTTGCCACTGAGTCAGTACAGGTTTCCGGATGAAAGGGATGCCCAGAGTCAAATAGGAAATGCATGTGATGCATACCAGCGACAGACACCATGATGCACCCATGTCCTGATAGCCATCGCCACAATGGTGTGCATGTAGCACATGTCACTCCCCTGCAGGATCACCAATAAGTAGACACATGCCATGGCGGAGGCATGACTGCTAAGTCATACATCACTGTCTCAGTGATGTATGACTTGGCAGCCAGACAACAACACTCTGCACTGTGTCACAATAGTAGGTCATGGGGAATGCAAGTCCTGGAGCTGCACAAGTGCACATGTACATCCCCCACACAACACATCATCTTAACCCTCATCTGTCCAGGTCATACCGATTGGACATATGGGAGACCTGTGACACTACCCTCTGAACCTGAGCCCCTCACAATCTGCTGTGAATGGGAAACAGCTGCCTGAACTTCACATTCGCATACCCCAGTCTGCACGGGCAGCTGATCAAACACCTATGTGACACACAAGTATCGTCTCCTATGGTCACATCTCCAGTGGCATGCTGAGCCCCTACCGAGAAACACCCCAGCAGTCCTGGCAACAAATCCACAGCACACTGACACAGAGGCAGACACCTGAGGGGTCAAATCACTGCGCACAATGTGTCAGCTGATACACGGGAGTGGGAGTACAGAGTGCATTGCATGGCCTGGAGTAGGCATGACTGTCCTGCCCCACATAAATGAGGGATGAGCCCTGCACAGTGGATAGCTGGCTATGTATGTGTGACACACGTAATCTGCACACTCCTGGGGCCCAAACATTGTTCCCACCCGCTGCATGGGCGTGTGCCACATACCCCAGGCACATGTGGTGGCTCAGCTCAGCAAGTGGACCGCATATCAAAGCAACACGCAGATTACATGTCCGAACACAGGCGTTGTGTGAACAATGGACCCACCCATGATGCCCACAACAGAGTTAGGGAAACAGATGCTGTCCCCCACCTTGAGTGAAGCAAACTGCAAGGACACAGTCCCAAGTGACACAATTCCCTGAATGTAAGGGCCACACCTGGGTATCAGATGAGGAGTGGGCAGTGCACAATAGAGGGACATGGCTCCTGGACAACATGACTGCTGTACTGTGGCAGTTGAACCAGGCCAGAGGAGGGCACATAGCATGTAATACAGAGTTCACAGTGCAGTCTTTGACTCACCCCCTCCTTGCTGCTGTCTGGCCTTCAGCTGCCCATCCAGGTCTGGAAACACCACCGCCAGGATCTGGAGCATGTGGGGGTCAGGGTCCGTGTTCCGCCCCTCCTGCGAGGAGGCGACAGCTTCAGCTGGACCCGTGCAATCCTCCGGGTCCAGCCCCGAAGGTCCTGCCACCTCTTCTGGCAATTGCGGATCCGGCGCTTGTAGACCCCCATGGACCGGACAGCCCGGACGATGTCCTTCCAGATCTCCTGCTTCCGATGGGCATTAACCTGTGAAGATGACAAAGTGAAAAGGCCATTACTACACATGCAACATATCCGTGCATGACACAGTTGTATATACATGTCTCAATCACAGGGGCACATGATGTACACAGGCAGTGCAACGCTGCCCATGGACAGTTTGCCAGAAGTCACTACATGGTATCATTGCATGGGAAGTAAAACCTTGTTCAAATGCACTGTCACTGCACCATACCTGTCCAGTGCATGTCACTACACACTATGGGGGTGACAACTACTCAGTGAGCCTGCTAGCCAGTGGCGTGCAGACTTTCAGCCTTGCTAGTCAGACAAAATGCACATTCAGAAAGGCAGTGCACAGAACACTCACCTGCTCCCCTGGTGTCCCATACAGCTTGCTGTACTGTGGAAGTAGGCTGTCCAGCAGGGCCTGGTTCTCCTCAAGGCTGAAGGCTGGGGCTCTCTCCACAGTACGTGCCATTGCAGGGTCCAGAGGGGGCAGAGACAGCAGCAGTGCAGTGGCAGATGTCGTCCTGGAGCATGTAGTGCAGGCAAGTGAGCTCTCAGGGGAACAGCCAGCAATATATATGTGCTGAAGAGGCAGATACTGTCCCATGTGTCCAAAGTGATAGGTCCAAGTCGTTTGCATCTTCTGAATCTGGCCAATCCATGGAATAGCAGCACCAATACACGCCCACAGCATCCTTCAAATCTTCAACTTCATGACATACATGATTTTGCAACATTGTTGTGGGTGACCAACTGAATTTCCAGCAACCGACTCGTTCGAATTTCGAAACGCGTCCGTTGCCAGGCTAGGCCATTGTCAATGGGTGCGCACCGATCGGTCCATTGCTGATCAACGCGTACAGGGTACAACGCGTACCCGCACACATTGAATGCAATGGGCCGGCCGGGGCACCGATCGGTCCATTGCGGTACAACGCGTACAGGGGTACAACGCGCACCGCACACATTGAATGCAATGGGCCGGCCGGGGCACCGATCGGTCCATTGCGGTACAACGCGTACAGGGGTACAACGCGTACCTGCACACATTGAATGCAATGGGCCGGCCGGGGGCACCGATCGGTCCATTGCTGATCAACGCGTACAGGGGTACAACGCGTACCTGCACACATTGAATGCAATGGGCCGGCCGGGGGCACCGATCGGTCCATTGCTGATCAACGCGTACAGGGGTATTAACGCGTACCTGCACACATTGAATGCAATGGGCCGGCCGGGGGCACCGATCGGTCCATTGCTGATCAACGCCGTACAGGGGTACAACGCGTACCTGCACACATTGAATGCAATGGGCCGGCCGGGGCACCGATCGGTCCATTGCGGTACAACGCGTACAGGGGTACAACGCGTATCTGCACACATTGAATGCAATGGGCCGGCCGGGGCACCGATCGGTCCATTGCTGATCAACGCGTACAGGGGTACAACGCGTACCTGCACACATTGAATGCAATGGGCCGGCCGGGGGCACCGATCGGTCCATTGCTGTTCAACGCATCCCTGTACAAGTGACTGGCATATGTCACCATGCCTGTCTCAGATGAACATATGCCAGCCACAGATAGCTCCCAGGGAGTGAGGGGCACACCTACAACACGACAGCCTGTCCAAACTGTATCATAAGGCATGTAAGGCTGCATTTCCTATTGTGTGTATGTTGGTGTACATGTTGTCCTGTGGGTGTCACCTGGGGGCAGCCACCCCCATGCTGTGCACGTGTTCATGGGGACAGGATCCTGGGTGTTACGTGTACATGACCACTGTGATGTGCAACTGTTCATATCTGTGCATGTACCATGGTCACATTTCACGGTGGTGTATGTGTATGTCATGTCACATACCCCGTGAGTCCCATGTGGGACGGTATGTTTGAGCCAGGGTGTCCCAGTGGCACAATAGTGATGGTCCTCCACAGTCTGTGTGCATGTAGTGTTTACAATGTCTCTGATTTCATGTGCACAATGGGAGACAGTCTCCACATCCACGTTGTGTGTGCATGGACTTTGATGTTGTGCGTGTGTGTGTCACAGACGTCCATGTCTGTCCTGCAGTGGCAAGTGGGACCACTACCTGTGGGGGTCATGGTTGTTTTGCTGTGGTGTATACCTGATACTCCATGTAATGCCAGTGTCCATGTGGCAATACAGGGTCCCTGGGAATGTACCTGTCGTTGAGCTGTGATGCCTGGGGCACATCTGTCCTCACATGTCACTGTGGGGGGTGATTGTGACACGGCAGCAGGAGATGGGAACTGTGACACGGCCTCATGATATCCAATGGGCCAACCTGGGCCTTATTGATGCCACTTGTTGAACCGTGATGACAGATGTTGGCCATGTATGTACCATACATGTCCTTACGGAACTGCACACTTCATGTAGTTGTGCCTCATAATGATGTATGTTGTGATATTGAGTGTGTTCAATGCCGCATATGTGGGGTGACTGACAATCTTGCTTTCTTCTCCTCTGCACTGCAGGGCTCCTGCTGTCCATCGACCATTCCCAGACCTGGCAACGATGGTGGAACGGGACAGCATCCGACGGTACCGCTTCACCAGGCAGCTGATTGAGGATTTGGCAGTGCAGTTGGCCCCACATTTGCAGCCTGGCCGGCCGTATCCTACAGCACTGACCCCCAAGGTGAAGGTGATGCCAGCCCTACACTTCTTTGCCACCGGTACCTTCCAACATACTGTGGCGACTTCTGGTGGGATGTCACAGACCATGTTGAGCCGTGTGCTCCGCGATGTTTTGGAGGCAATGTTGCTATTCCTGAACCGGTACATCTACTTCCCTAGACTGCAACGACTCACTGACGTGAAGAGTGACTTCTATGCCCTGGGGAGGATGCCGCATGTCATTGGCTCCATTGATGGGACACATGTGGCTTTGGTACCACCACAGGCCCAGGAGCAGGCCTACAGGAACCGCAAGCACTACCACTCGGTCAATGCACTGGTGGTGTGTCTTGCAGATATGACCATCACACACGTGTGTGCCCGTTTCCCTGGTTCAGCACACGATGCCTTTGTGATGAGGAGTAGTCGCATCCCCAGGATGATGGCACAGATGCAGAACCAGCGTGCCTGGCTTGTCGGTGTGTACTGACTTTGTGCCATTGTGTGTGATCTGATCTGTAGTATTCCGCCCACTTTTCCAAGTCAGCTAATGTGCACTTGTCTGTCCGTAGGTGACTCGGGATACCCCAACATGCCGTGGTTGCTGACACCCCTCAGGAACCCTGTGACACCAGCCCAGATGCGCTACAATGAGGCACATGGTCGGACCAGGAGAGTGATTGAGCGGACATTTGGTCTCCTGAAGAGCCGCTTCCGCTGCCTGGACAAGACAGGAGGGTCTCTCCCATATGCCCCAGCGAAAGTGTGCAAGATTATCATCGTCTGCTGCATGCTCCACAACCTGGCAGTGCGGAAGGAGTTGCCTCTCATCCAGGATGACAATGACCAACATCCGCCACCTGTGGAGGATCCTGGCCTGGACCCCGATGCCAGTGATGATGATGATGATGAGGGTGATGTCCGCACACAGCTCATCACCAACTTCTTTAGCTGAATGTGAGTATCCTGAGGTGTCATGTCAATGATGTGAGTTTGCATGATATGTGTTGGTGGTGCTCTGGTGCTGTTGGAGTGTGTCCATGGGCTACTTGACTGGATGTGTGTAGTGATGTGTGCTTACAGGTGGTCTGTACTCCCCAACAGTGTTGACATGCTAACTTGGTTCTGGGTGGGTATCTTGTAACATGTATTGTGCATGAGTTTTGCTGTTCTGTCCTGTTCTCCATTGCTTTTGACTTTGTGTCATTTCTGTCCTTCACAGGGTACTTTCAGATTCGTTTGGTCAACTGTGTCCACCGACGACGTGATTGTACTTCCAGGGTGGTAGCTGTTGTGTCCCTACAGGTGATGTGCGCAACACCCATGGACTTCCTTCCTTCTATAGTTGTTGACTGTGTGCCCGCTGCCAGGTGGGATTACCTTGCATCTGTAGTGGTTACGACATGTTGCAACTGTGTAATAAACCTGTGCTTCACTTTGTGATGTGCGTTGTCTATGGTCACACATTTGACTGCCATTTGCTTACTGCACCTGTGGGCTACTTGACTACAACTGGGAATAGGTGTGGTGTCTGTGCATTGCACCGTCTTCCCTGGCAACATCAGTGTAGGCAATGAGTCAGATGGCCTAGGTGTGTATGTGTTGTGTAGCCCTGGTGGTGTGTCTCCCTCATATGTGTCACGTTGCCTTTACTCACATGCCTGTGTTGTACTTGCTGTTGCAGTTCGCATACACAGTGTAATTTTGCAGTTCATCATCCCCATGACAGCACCCACGTTGGAATCACAACAGAGGCAAGTATGGTGTATTAGTGTGTTTACTGTGATACATTTGTGTGAATAGTGCATAGGATGGTTAGTGCTGTACATACATCTTGCAATCAGAAGTTCCTAGGTGAATTGAAAGTCCTGGTAGACAAAATCCCCAGTATCGGGGCCACAGTTGTCTGAGACATTGGTCCAACTTGTACTCCCCATGTAATGTGTGGGAGTTGTGTTGCCGTCAACAGGGTGAACAGTTTGTGCACAAAGGTGAACATCCAGAACAGGTTCAGGCTTCCTGGGAGTTGCAATTGGCCATCGGCCTCTCACTTGCCCCTCCTCGGACGACCCCTCTTCTTTGGGGGCCCCTCAAGTACAGGCTGCTGCGGTGCAGGGGACTCTCCGCCAGAGACATCCTCCCTCCCTGTGGCAGTTGCAGTTTGTTCAGCACCAGATGTTGTTGGCACACAGGGAGGTGTAGACTGGTTGTTGTTCATCTGGCGGAGGCATTGTAAAATGTCCCTGTGCACCGCCGTCATCTCTGTAGTGTGTCCCACTTGGACTCCACGCGGGACATGTGTGAGTCCAAGCGGGCATGATGGGCAGCCTGCTGCTGTTTCATGTCTCTGAGGAGCCCCACTACCTGGCTGAGATCTCCGGTGCTGGACTGGTACGCATCGGCTATGCGTACCAGTTGTGGGTCATCATGCACACCAGCAACCTCTGCAAGCAGCGACCTCTGTCTCCCACCCCTCCCACCACCCCTGCCGACATGTGCAGTGCGTGCAGTGGCACGCACAGATGACCCTGGTCCCCCTTGGGGGTTGGTGGTGGTGGTGGTGTCCATGGCCCCACGTTGGTCCAGGGTCCCTGTGCTGGTGTTGCTCCTTGTTCGGTCCATGGTGTCCTGCTGTTGGTTGTTGCACAGTTGCCAGCAGGGCCTTGTGCTCCCCACAGCAGTAGCCAGTGTCAGCCATCTTGTCAGTCCTTATCCACTCCCTGTGATGTGAGCATGGTTCAGGGTGGTGTTGATGGGACAGTTGTGGGGGTGAGCTATGTCTGTGACTATGACTCCCATCATGCTATTGCCTCCACCCCACTTCCCAGCATTCCCATACTTACTTGCTTTTGTGGGGAGTTCAGTGTGTGTGGGTGTGAGAGCAATGGCAAGATGGCTGACAGTGGTGTCCTGCTGTTGGTTGGTGTGCAGTTCCCAGCATGCCCTTGTGCTCCCCACGACACAGCAACAGTGTCAGACATCTTTGATGGGCCTTTCCACTCTCTGTGGGATGTGCATGCGTGAGTGTGAGCTTGCTGGGCCATGTGGTGGGGGATGTAGAGCTGTGCCTACGACTCCCATCATGCTATTGCCTCCACCCCCTTCCCAGCATGCCCATGCTTCCTTCCTTTTGACTCTGCTTCCCTGTGGGGTGGGCTGCCTGTGCTGACAGGATGGCTGGGAGTGTTGTCCTGGCAGTTGTTTGGCTAAAAGTCCCAAGAGTGTCCCTGTGCTTCACACTACATTACCCAGGGTGGAGGTTCTTTGTGGGATCTTGAGTTAGGATGTGAGGCATTGCTTTCTCCCAGGTGGGTTCTGTGGAGTTTGTGTTGAGGGGGTGTGTGAGGGGAGGTGCTTGTGACTATGGTCAGTGCTGCGAGTCCTCCTTCCCACCCAGCCAGCCAGATATCCCACCATGGAACGTGCTTCCATTGCAGGGAGTGGAAGTTGTCCCTCAGGATGTCAGTCAGTGGTGTTGTGCTGTTTGTTGGTGCACAGTTGCCAGCAGGGCCTTGTGCTCCCCACAGCAGTAGCCAGTGTCAGCCATCTTGTGAGTCCTTATCCACTCCCTGTGATGTGAGCATGGTTCAGGGTGGTGTTGATGGGCCAGTTGTGAGGCTGAGCGATATCTGTGCCTACTACTCCCATCATGCTGTTGCCTCCACCCCCTTCCCAGCATGCCCATGCTTCCTTCCTTTTGACTCTGCTTCCCTGTGGGGTGGGCTGCCTGTGCTGACAGGATGGCTGGGAGTGTTGTCCTGGCAGTTGTTTGGCTAAAAGTCCAAAGAGTGTCCCTGTGCTTCACACAACATAACCCAGGGTGGTGGTTCTTTGTGGGATCTTCAGTTAGGATGTGAGGCATTGCATTCTCCCAGGTGGGTTCTGTGGAGTATGTGTTGAGGGGGTGTGTGAGGGGAGGTGCTTGTGACTATGGTCAGTGCTGCAAGTCCTCCTTCCCACCCAGCCAGATATCCCACCATGGAACGTGCTTGCATTGCAGGGAGTGGAAGTTGTCTCTCAGGATGTCAGTCAGTGGTGTCCTGCTGTTGGTTGTTGCACAGTTGCCAGCAGGGCCTTGTGCTCCCCACAGAAGTAGCCAGTGTCAGCCATCTTGTGAGTCCTTTTCCACTCCCTGTGATGTGCGCATGGTTCATGGTGGTGTTGATGGGACAGTTGTGGGGGTGAGCAATATGTGTGACTACGACTCCCATGATGCTATTGGCTACACTGACTTGCCCAGTATACACAGAATTCCTTCCTTTCAGTGGTCTTCACTGTGTGTTGGTGTTGTAGTGGTGGCTACATGTCTGGATGTGTTTGTTAGTTCTATTTGTGCCACTGCCTAGCTGTAGTTGTAGTTGTGTTTGTACATGTGATGACACGGTTAAATGTAACTTTGAGATGGCATGTGTTGTGTTTATCTGACTGACATACACATTTGGGATGATTCTGTTCTGGTTGCTGTGTAATTGCTATGAGTGCATGGTTTGACTCTCCCCTTGACAGTGATGTGTGTGTGTATTGTGGCAGAATATTGTGTACATTTGTTGTATACTCACCAGGCTCTGGGATGTTCTCTAGTCCATAGACGCTCACTGGCGGAAGGATGGCCCGCACCTTCTCCTCCCAGGGCCTGAGGTATACTGGCTTGGCAGGAGGGCCACTGCCGGTGTATTGGCTCAGGAGGTAGTCCTTCTTGAGCAGCTCCCGGACCCTCCTGCGCACGTCATACCACCTGTTCTGGATGTCGTCTTTGTGCGCAGACATGGTGATTGTGCGTACACCCTGTTGATGATCCTCTCCCACATCTTGGTTTTCTGGGAGATGGGGGTCTGTTGGACCAGTGTGCCAAACAGCTGTGGCTCTACCCTGAGGATCTCGTCTACCAGGACTTCCAATTCACAATCTAGGAACTTGTGATTCTTCTTGGGGGCATGGTGATGGGTGGTGATGGTGAGTGATGTGTGTGTTGGTGTGCAGGTGAGGGTGTGTGAGTGTGTGTTTTGCTGGGTGTATGTGAGGTAGCTATTTGTTGGTGTGCTGATGGTGTGTGGCTTGTGTGAGGGATGAGCTGTGGGTGTGTTGTTGCTGTCTGTTGAGTGCTGGCAGTAGAATGGCATTTGCAAAGGATCATGTTTGGGATTTGTGTCCTTTATATGGGTGGAGTTGTGGGTGTGTCTTTGTTCTCTGTCCCCACCCCCCCCCAGTATTTATTGGCTTTGTAATTGCTTGTTTGGCCTTTTTTGTGTATTTTTCCTTAGTACTTTTTGTGCATGTTGAAACGTTCTTGTGACCGAGAAGGACCCTGCATTTGTCTCGTACGGTCTTCTCCGTTTCGTTCACGCTGTGTTTGTGCAGTTTTCTATGCTGCGTACGCGTCGGTCGCGGTGTTTTGTGTTACTTCGGCTCGGTTTTGTATGCGTGTCGGTCGTACGGCTTGTCCTCCGTTCGACTCGGTCGTGGTTTTCGCGCCTTGCATCGTACTTTGCGGTTTGGAGTTTGCGTGTACGTTTCGGTTGGATTTGTTCCGGGTGCGTGTCGGTCGGTTCGATTCGCGTGTTTTTCCGGCCGGATTGTTGTTTTCCGTGCGGCTCGGTCGTTCGGCTTGGGTTCGGTACGTGTCGGTCGGATCTTGCACGCCTTGCATCGTACTTGGCGTGTCGGGCGCCACAGGTACGTGTCGGTCGGAATAAATTCCGGCTCCGAGTCGGTCGGTGCTTTTTCCGGCCCGAATCGAAATCGACCCCAAAGTCTATGATTTTAATAGTGTATATAGGTCGACACCACAATGGCGCCCATTAGATTGATGAAGGCTGCCTCGTCAGCCGAAACGCATCTCTCTGTGCTGGGTCGGAGGAGGCTTTATTGAATAAAGTGACCTTAACCTGAATAGCCCTCGTGTGCGTGCTCTTTTCCTGAAGTGGGGCAGAGGTTTCTTTTGATATATATATATATATATATATATATATATATATATATATATATATATATTCACTGAAAAAAACCATAGGTTTCAGACATGTTATAGTTAGGAATTAGCATTTAAAACACCTTTGAAATTCACAGAAAAACCATAGGTTTCAGGCACGTTATAGTTAGAAATTAGCATTTAAAAAACCTTACAAATTCACTGAAAAACCATTGGTTTTAGGGACAGTTATAGTTAGTTGGACATTGCACTCGTACAAAACCCGTGAAATTCCCCCATTATAGTTAGTTCAGCTAACTATAACTCGCGCCCCGCAATGCACTGCTGATGACGTCACATATTACATCACTCATGACATGGTCAGTGACATCACTGATGACATCACTGATGACATCTCAAATGACATCACTGATGACATCATCCAGTGACTGTGTGTTTCTGTAAAGTTTAAATATTTTTAATATATATAGGGAAAGGCGTATTGAAGAATGAGTGGGTGTATAAGTGTCTATGGATGATTTAGTAGGTGTGTGACTAACTCTATAAGTGAGTGATTAAACGTATCTTACTGAATGCATGGGTTAGTGACTAAACTGGGTGAATGTCTGTATCCGTCTGTCTATTGCTGTGTAAGTGGCTGCATGGGTTTGTGAATAGCTACATGAGTGTCTATATGAGTTATTGATTGGTTGTCTGAGTATCTGTATGGGTGCCTGAGTGTTTGTGTGGGTGGGGTGTGTGCGACTCTGTGCATAGATGTGTGAGTGGGTGATTCACTGGGTGGATGGTTTCAAGAGTGCATCTGTGATAGACTGTATGGGTGGGTAAGTGTGTGTAAGAGTGTGTTAGTGAGTGAATGTATGTCCCAGTGGTACATGTGTGAGTAACTACATATGTGAAAGGCAGTATATATGTGTGTTGGAGTATATAAATAGCTATAAGCGAGAGTGTGTGATTGTGAGAGTGACTGTATGGATGAGTGTGTGCTTGTATCAGTGATTGTATAAGAGCGTAAGAATGTGCTAGTATTTGTATGAGTAAGTGAGCTGGTGTGTGTATAACTGTATAGGTGAGTAAATGGCAGTGTGTTAAATTATTTGCATGACTGACTAGGTGTGTGAGTACCTCTATGGATGAGTGGCGGTGTTTGAGTGTCTATATAGGAGTATGAGTGCATATGATAGTCCTGTACTGAGTGACCGTAAGGATGAGTGACTGTACGGGTGAGTGAGTGGATGTGTGTGTAGACCTAAGAATCAGTGAGTGGGTATGTAGTTATTGGTGTTGGAGTGTCTATGGTTTTGCGAATGGCAGTCTGTAATTTAGAGTGAGTGTATCAAAGGTTATATTAGGGTGTGAGGAGGTGCATCAGATTATCACGTGGATGTTGTCATCAGTGATGTCATCAGTGATGTCATTTGAGATGTCATCAGTGATGTCATCAGTGATGTCACTGACCATGTCATGAGTGATGTAATATGTGACGTCATCAGCAGTGCATTGCGGGGCGCGAGTTATAGTTAGCTGAACTAACTATAACGGGGGAATTTCACGGGTTTTGTACGAGTGCAATGTCCAACTAACTATAACTGTCCCTAAAACCAATGGTTTTTTCTGTGAATTTGTAAGGTTTTTTAAATGCTAATTTCTAACTATAACGTGCCTGAAACCTATGGTTTTTTCAGTGAATTTCAAAGGTTTTTTAAATGCTAATTCCTAACTATAACATGTCTGAAACCTATGGTTGTTTTCAGTGAATTTCAAAGGTTTTGTAAATGACAATTTTTAAATGTATTAATTGTTATATTTATTTTTTTGATACTGATTTACTACATTTTTTTAAACTATTTATTTTTACATATTTTATTTTTTAAATTACATTGTAATTACATTATACATTACATTACAAAATATACTTTCTCAGAATGAATTACTTTAGTTTAAATACTTTGCAAATAGGCAATAGACTTTTAAGTACAGTAGTTACAGTTGTTGCAATGGGCAACACAATTTCAAACACAATGCAACATTGAGCTCAATGTGAATTTCTAGTTAAATGCAATTAGTTACTTTATGGATTACTTTTTCTAACCACAGGACTGGATCCTAGATTCAGTCCTGGGACATCTCCTGTAAACAGTTGAGTAAAAGCGTTTTGGTTACAGTAGTGATTTTTAAGGAATATTATTGTATTTTAAAAGTTGACACTTAGAAACTTTTTCACATAGAATCACCAATGTTATCCTATGGGAGGAAATTCACTTAGCAGGTAAGTAGTGTTATCGTTACTTTTTCTTACTCAGTGGTGGATCCTGGATCCAGCACTGGTGCATCTCCTGTAAACAGTTGAAAGAATGTGTTTAAGTCATACAGGCGATTTTGCAGGAATATTTGTAGTTTGTGAAAATCGACAAAAACTTTTCTGCTGAAAACCAGACAATGGATTCCAATGGAAGGAAATTCAAGTTACTGGTAAGTACGGTTAAAATTACTTTTCAGGATCAGTACTGGGCTCAAAGATGCAGCACTGAGGTCTCTCCTGATAACAGGTGAGTAAATCGGAATTCGTAGTTCGGCTGATTTTAGAGGAATATTATAAAGTTCCAAAACTCCACACTTAAAAGAATTTCCAAGTGAAACCAGTCAATGTTAGCCTATGGAAGGAAATTCAAGTTACTGGTAAGTACGGTTAAAATTACTTTTCAGGATCAGTACTGGGCTCAAAGATGCAGCACTGAGGTCTCTCCTGATAACAGGTGAGTAAATCGGAATTCGTAGTTTGCCTGATTTTAGAGGAATATTTGCACAATGGTGAAGGAAGGGGGTGGGGCCTCAATCAATCAATCAATCAAGCATTTGTATAGCGTGCTACTCACCCGGAGGGTCTCAAGGCGCTAGGGGGGGTCCGCTACTGTTCGAACAGCCAGGTCTTGAGTTGCTTCCTGAAGGAGAGGTGGTCTTGGGTAAGGCGGAGGTGGATGGGTAGGGAGTTCCACGTCTTGGCAGCCAGGTAGGAGAAGGATCTTCCTCCCGTTGTGGCTCTTCGGATGCGGGGGACGGCGGCGAGGGCGTGGTTGGTCGATCGTAGCTGGCGGGTGGGAGTGTAGAAGGTCAGACGGTCGTTGAGGTATCTGGGGCCTTGGTTGTGGAGAGCTTTGTGTGCGTGGGTGAGGAGTCGGAACGTGATTCTCTTGCTGACGGGGAGCCAGTGCAGGTCTCTCAGGTGTCCGGCGATGTGGCTGTGTCGGGGGATGTCCAGGATGAGTCGAGCTGAGGCGTTCTGGATGCGTTGGAGTCTTTTTTGAAGTTTGGCTGTGGTTCCGGCGTAGAGGGAGTTGCCGTAGTCCAGTCGGCTGGTGACGAGGGCCTGGGTGACCGTCTTCCTGGTTTCGGTGGGGATCCACCGGAAGATCTTGCGCAGCATGCGTAGGATGTTGAAGCAAGACGAGGAGACGGCGTTGACTTGTCGGGTCATTGAGAGGGAGGAGTCCAGGATGAAGCCCAGGTTGCGTGCGTGGTCCATTGGTTTGGGTGCGTTGCCCAGGGCAGGGGGCCACCAGGAGTCGGGGGGGCCTGAAGTGACATGTCTGCAAACACGCCCTGTGGCGCGTTTTAAGTTGGAGAATTAATTCCTCCTCAATCCCGAGGGTCCCTAGGGGCCAACTGGCCCACCAGATACCTCCCGTATGCGCCAGAGAGCTGCGTTGCAGAGAGGTGTTCAGAGGCCACGCCACTTTTTACAACACTCTGCAACGCAGCTCCGTGGCGCTTACTGGAGGTACCTGGTGGGCTAGTTGGCCCCCAGGGACCCTCAGGATTGAAGAGGATTTAATTCCCCATCTTAAAACGCGCCACGGGGCCTGTTTGCACACATGTCACCTGAAGCCACGCCCTCCCTTCACCACTGTGCAAACTCGCCCCGTGGCGCGTTTTAAGTTGGGGGATTAAGTCCCCTTGAATACTGAGGGTCCCTGGAGTCCAACTAGCCCACCATGTACCTCCAAAAAGCGCCACAGAGCTGCGTTGCAGAGAGGTGTAAAAGGGGCGTGGCCTCTGTACACCTCTGCAACGCAGCCCCCTGGCGCATACCGGAGGTTCCTGGTGGGCTAGTTGGCCCTCAGGGACCCCCAGTATTCAAGGGAATTACTTCTCCTTCTTAAAACGCGCCAGGGGCGCGTTTGCAGACTGCTGCAGGGAGGGGGCGGGGCCTCCGGCAGATGCCGGTCTTTTTTTTTGTTGTTGCTTTTTTCTGCCCAGGGGGTCCTTGTGGGACCCCCTGAGCAGACCTAGGGGGTCAGGGTGTTTCTACCCTCCCCCCTTTTTGCGTTTTGCGCACTTGTTTTACTGCTTTCTTGTTCCTTGGTTCTACCGAGGAACAAGATGGCTGCCAAGACTTCCTGGTTTGGAGTGTTGATAGCCAATTAGTATGCAGCTCGTGGTCGGGAGGGTGCGCGGATCCACCGCGGCCATAGATATCAAAACTTTTATTTTGGATTTTCTCAGCAACTACTGAACGGATTTCCACCATTTTTAAAAAGGGTGCTTTCTGAACCAAGCACTACCTTTTTGCCAAATTTGGTGTAATTCCGTTCAGCAGTTTTTGCTGTAGCCTTGCGTAAAGTTTCCTATGGAAAATTGATTTTTTCACTCTTATTTTTTGAATTTCTCCGCAATTACTGAACGGATTTACACCATTTAAAAAAAGGTCGCTTTCTGAACCAAGCGCTACCTTTTTGCCAAATTTGGTGTAATTCCGTTCAGCAGTTCGGGCTGTAGCCGTGGCTAAAATTTCCTATGGGAATTAACATGGAGAAAACACGTTTTGGGACCCCCTTTTTTCTCGGCCCTCGCTTGATGAATCACCCCGAAACTTTCAAGACAGGAGCGGACCGGAGCGCCCCACTAGTTTTGAAAATTTCGCGATGATTCGTCAAACGACGCCAAAGTTATTGGGAATAGAATGTTACGGATTTCCTCTGGATAATAGGTCCTAACTATAACTATCTACTGGCGACCGCCAGTAGATAATATGTTTATATATACATATATATATGTTTATATATATATATATATTGATATTTGGTACATCTATATTTTTTACAGCGATATTTTTTAGTCAATATTTTTGTACTTACCTGTTTAAGTATAGGGAGTAGATATTTTTGTAGTCTATATTTTTTCATCGATATTTTTTACATCAATATTTTTTACATCGATGTTCTGTCTGTGAACCTACTGAATAAGCACATACAAAAAGAAAAATTCAGAATGCTGGCATTACATCAGATCTACCCACACCTGCATCAAGGAGACTGGATGTGTTCAATAGATTTTCAAGATGCTCTTTTTTACATCCCAATTCCCATAAGATATTGGAAGATACACTATAAATACAAAGTCCTACCTTTCGGCCTAAAATCAGCTCCATAGACGTTATCCAAATGTATAGCCATAGTTGTAGCTCACTTAAGAAAAAATAAGATATTTGTTTATCCAAACCTGGACAATTGGCCTATAAAGAGCTTCTCACCAACAGCGACAAAGAAGAATGATAAGATTTGTATCAAAATGGTAACCAATCTGGGTCTCTCGGTCAACCTCAGAAAGTCTACGACCTGTCCAGTCCAAAGGCTTTAGTACCTTTTGAACAATACTAGATACACAATCCGCAAAAGTGTATCCTTCGGAGGATAGAGTATTATCAATTAATCTGAAGTCTTGCAATCTTTTACAGCAGGGTTCTCCAGAGTCGGTCCTGGAGGGCCGGATCCATGTCAGATTTTTTGCCTATCTTCATTTAGATAACTGTTGTTATCTTAAACATCTGTCATGGATCCAGCCCTCCAGGACCGACTTTGGAGAACCCTGTTCTACAGGCTCGCTGTACTTCAGCGAGATAAATTGCATCCTATTAGGATCAATGGTTTCTTGCATCTTCATAGTTCCTCATGCAAGATTTCACATGAGAACTCTGCAGCATTGCTTGGAAGACCAGTGGGATCAGATCTCCAAACACTGGGATGACAAGCTGATTCTGTCGCTGGCTGCAATTCAATCTCTCCCATGGTGGTTTCAACAGAAGAACCTTTTGGTAGGGGTACCATTCCATCAGGATGTACCAACTCATGCATTGATCACAGATACTTCTCTCCAGGGATGGGTGTGCTCACATGGGCCCCCTGTAGACCCAAGGAATTTGGTCAGACAAGGAAAAGACTTTTCAAAATAATATTCTGGAATCAACTGTAGTTTATTTGGCTTTCAAATCTTTCCTCCCATCAATAACAACAAACTCTCCCCTTTTTCAAACTGACAACCTAACAACAATGCATTATCTGAAAAAGCAGGGAGGGACTCACTCTCATTCTTTATCTTTCGAGGCCCAGGCCATTTGGAAATGGTTAATTACAGGAATTTACCCATACCAGCCATTCATCTTCCAGGAGTTCAGGAATACCCAAGCAGACTAGCTCAGTCATTTTTTTCATGAAAATCAGGACTGGATCTTAAACAACTAGGTCTTCCAAAGCATTTTTCCGGAATGGGGATATACACAAATAGACTTGTTCACAGATGAAAACAGCAAAAAATGCCAATATTACATGTCCAGTTTCGTCCAACCCGGGTCGAAGGGGAATGCCCTTTTGATAAATTGGTCTGGGAAATTTCTCTATGCATTTCCCCCAATTCCTCTCATACCAATAGTGATCGTCATACTGTAAAGTCAAGGACCAGGATTGTACAAATAGCAGCAGAATGGCCTTGTCAGTTGTGGTTCATAGACCTTCTATACCTGTCAGAAACACCACACAAGAGATTGCCGTGCAGACAGCATGGCTCCTGAATTCCTCCAGTATGGGCATTAGGCCTCACTCAACACTGCATGGACATTTTAAGAGAAGCTAAAAGACCCTCCACTAGAAAATCATATGCCTGTAAGTGGAAGATGTTTACATTCAAAACCAGCACAACCCAATGTTATGCCAAGAAGATGTGGTTATACCTCATCTTAGCTAAATCTAGCCTACCATTTTCTTGTATTAAGAAGCACCTTGCGGTTATAAAAGCCTACACAAAATCTACATCACAGACATCTTTCTTTAAAATTCCAGTGATCAAAGACTTCCTAAAATTACTTAAGAAAGTGTTCCCTTCAATTAGATCACCCTCACGGAAACTTAATGTTGTCCTTTCCAAATTAATGGGTCTCCATTTAAACCCATCCATAAAGCCTTTTTGCTGCATCTTTCATGGAAGGCGACTTTTCTTCTGGCCAGCACTTCAGCATGTAGAGTTAGTGAGATTGAGGCTTTATGCTCTGTAGAACCAAACATGTTTTTTCATGCTAAGAGAGTGGTCATGAGGACTCATCCCAGTTTTCTTCCCAAGGTAGTTTGAGAATTCCATATTAATCAAACCATCTCACTACCGACTTTTTTCCCTAGCCCATCCACACCAGCTGAGAGGTCATTAAACTCTCTTGATTTTAAAAGAGTTCTGAAGTTCTACCTAGATAAAACCAAAATCATAAGAAATTCAGATCACCTCTTTATTAGTTATGGCCCAGTGAGACCAAGTCTGACATTATCAAAACAGACTATCTCTAGATAGATAGTTTCCTGTATACTTCTCTCATACCAGTAAGCTAAAAAATATTTGCCTACTAGACCTAAGGCACCTTCTACAAGAGGAAAGGCAGCAACTGCAGCCCTCCTAAGAAATGTTCATATTGCAGAAACATGCAAAGCCGCTACATGGAGATCTGTACATACCTTTACTGGGCATTATTGTCTAGATTCAGATACTAAAGCACATGCCCAAGTAGGACAGGCTTCTTTAAAGAACCTTGTTGGGTAATTGTTGGAGCTGCTATTTTTTTAAGTCCACTTTTTGTGGGATGGGCTTGCTATTTACTCAGTGCTTATGAATATTGATTAGGGGTGGGTGGAGTTCTACTCCGTGGAATTCCGTGGAGTTGTCTAAAAACTCAGTGAAATTCCGTGGAGTTCCACCTGAGGCAGAATGCAAGACTTTCAGTGCGCTATTTTTGTTGTTATTTCTGAAAAGGTGCTTGATTAATATTTGAAAGCAGAGGGTGCAGTCTGCGCGTTTAACACTAAGGGGTCGATTCCGATGTCGCCAAACGTGCCTTCCCAATGATATTCGTAGGCTTACCTTACGTCCGACTCGTATCCGGAGCTTTTTCCTACAAACTAGCAAGTACGATGCGTATAACAGGCAAATCTCCGACCGAATCGTCCGCTCCGATTCGTGCACTATGTCAGTAGCGAACAGTCTCAGGAAACACAGAAAGCGAGTCGTACGGAGGCGCCAACGAACCAATTTCCAGATACGCAAGTACGATGCGTCCCCAATACGCGTCGCACAGGGCGCCGGCTCCAGCACGTCACAGCATCTGGACGAGGCGTATGAATGAAAGCTCCGAGTCGGGCCAGAACATGATCAACGGGTACGAGACGGAGCAGCCATGTATCCAATCGCGCATGTCTTCCCTATACTGTACGCCCATCGTTACCGACGCGCACGACGCAGAAGGTAAGTCAGACACCTATCACACACCAAAATGTCACGAGTACACGAAAGGAAACACCACCATAGGGTGGTGGATGATTATCCCAAATAGCATATCCCACCCATAGGGGGGTGGATGTCTATCACTCCCATTATTGTCCACCCCAGAGGGGGGTGGATGCCTATCACTCCCAGCATATCCCACCCATAGGGGGGTGGATGCCTATCACCCACAGTATTGTCCACCCCAGAGGGGGGTGGATGCCTATCACTCCCAGCATATCCCACCCATAGGGGGGTGGATGCCTATCACCCACAGTATTGTCCAGCCCATAGGAGGGTGTATGCCTATCACCCACAGTATTGTCCACCCCATAGGGGGGTGTATGCCTATCACCCACAGTATTGTCCACCCCATAGGGGGGTGGATGCCTATCACCCACAGTATTTTCCACCCCAGAGGGGGGTGGATGCCTATCACCCACAGTATTGTCCACCCCATAGGGGGGTGGATGCCTATCACCCACAGTATTGTCCACCCCAGAGGGGGATGGATGCCTATCACCCACAGTATTGTCCACCCCAGAGGGGGGTGGATGCCTATCACTCCCAGCATATCCCACCCATAGGGGGGTGGATGCCTATCACCCACAGTATTGTCCACCCCATAGGGGGTGGATGCCTATCACTCCCAGCATATCCCACCCATAGGGGGGTGGATGCCTATCACCCACAGTATTGTCCACCCCAGAGGGGGGTGGATGCCTATCACTCCCAGCATATGCCACCCATAGGGGGGTGGATGCCTATCACCCACAGTATTGTCCACCCCAGAGGGGGGTGGATGCCTATCACTCCCAGCATATCCCACCCATAGGGGGGTGGATGCCTATCACTCCCAGCATATCCCACCACTAGGGGGGGTGGATGCCTATCACCCACAGTATTGTCCAGCCCATAGGAGGGTGTATGCCTATCACCCACAGTATTGTCCACCCCATAGGGGGGTGGATGCCTATCACCCACAGTATTGTCCACCCCATAGGGGGGTGGATGCCGATCACCCACAGTATTGTCCACCCCAGAGGGGGGTGGATGCCGATCACCCACAGTATTGTCCACCCCATAGGGGGGTGGATGCCTATCACTCCCAGCATATCCCACCCATAGGGGGGTGGATGCCTATCACTCACAGTATTGTCCACCCCAGAGGGGGGTGGATGCCTATCTGAATGACCATCCCCACTCATAGGGGGCAGGATGCCCATCAACACCAGGATACACACACATAGGGAGACTAAGCAAACCACCCCTCTACCATCTTTGCCACATTGCATGTTTTAATGTGACAAATGCTCACAACACAGAATGTGGCAGTGGAAATACAATGTGACTCACAACACATGTGTGCCCAAAATGCAAATGTGTGTCACTAATATCCTGCTGCAACTGATCACTGTTGTAATGGGACATAAACCCCCCATCACCACAGTGACCAAAAGGTCATTGTGTACATGAAAATAGCAGCATCTCCAAAACAGCATGCATGAGTTTGTGTCCAAATTGCACAAGCAATGTTGTGGCAATGTAGTGGTTGTGTCACATACAAACATAGATTTGGTTTGGCAAATATTGCCGTATATCACAAGAACCCCCCCTGCCATGTGCAGACAAGCAATGGCCATTACCCTTGACAATGACTCCAGTGAACAGTCAGACAATGTGCAAAGTGAGCAACATGAGGAATACACACATATCAACACCAACAGACACACACACACTAAGGAATCCTGTGGAGACTGTAGATGTTATGTGAACAAGTTCCATACCATGTCAGCAATGGGAGATACCAAACATGATGAATGTGCAGGCCGATGATCCAGGAGACACAGGGACACTAGGGTAAAACCTCCCAAAAACATACTGCCATTGGCCGGGAAAAGACATAACAGTGCAGTGTTGCCGTAGCACAAACACAGACACCATTACAATAGCAAGTTCATGATACACATCATCAACATCATGTACATAATATGCAACACCACTGTATAACAAAAATGGCTTTATCCAGCAATAAAATCTCTATGAATGTTCATGCCACGATGCAAAAAGGCCAATGGCCAGTCCATCAAAGAGTCCAACCAGGGTAACAGGTGAAAACTTGTAATCCATGTATTGCCTGCACTGCTATGGACCAGGGACATCTCACCCCTTGGAGGGGCATACATAGTGGCAGGCCAGGCACCGCAGGGACAGGATCAGGGGACAGGAGAATGGGACAGGGGAGGTGTGGTGGGTGCAGGAGTGACGCCAGCAACTGCAGTGGAGGGGTCTGACACAGTGGGCGCCGTCACCACTGCTGGGCACAAGTCAGATGTGGGGTCAACCTGCACCACTACAGTGTGCAGGACAGATGTGGTGGATGGGCTCTCAACTGCAGTGCCCAAAGCAGACGGGTGGGATGTCCCTCCTACTGCAGTGCCAACATCAAGAAGAGTGAAATGCGGTTCAGATGAGGTGGGCAGGACAGAGGGGGGAGACACAGTTTCCACACCAGTGGCAGGAACAGGCTGAGCATGTGAGGCGGGGTTGGAAGTGCATGTGGAAGGGGGGAGGGCCTAAGCATCCTGGGTATGCGGTATGGGTGTGTGGGTAAACCTGGTGCAGGGAATGGCCGTAGGACCTGTGTATTGGCGTCCGGGGCCTGCAAAATGGAGAGTGTGAGGTGGAAGCCTGTGCCTTTGGTGGTGTCTTACCCTTCCTGGTCTGGGGAGACTTGCGGGTGGGGGCCTCAGTGTCCAAGCACCTGGGGGAGGGTGTCTGTTTTGCAGGGGAACTCCCCTCTGTGCGGGGTGACTTCCTCTTCCCCCTGTAAGTTGGAGCTGATGGTTCTGTGGGGAAGAGGCCAAGGTCACAGAGGAAGAGCTGCTTGGAAGTGGGGGCAGTAGGTGAGGCAAGGGAAGGTGTTTTGGAGGGAGAGGCATCTGATGAATGCGGAGTGCATGTGGATGCCTGTATGTGTGTCTGTGACCCATCCCCTGTGTGTGTGCCATCAGTCCCTGGAGTGTGCGTGCTTGTGGCTCGAGACTTTGGCATGCGTGTCTGTGTGCTGCCATTGCCTGATGTGGTACGTGCATGTGCGGGTGTGTGTGTCTGTTGGACAGGCAGGGGAGTGGTGACTGTGGATGTGGCAGAGGTAGCAGGGGTGAGGGCCTGTTGGATGAGGGACACTGCTGCCGTCTGTGTGGAGGGCATGTCCTGAATGGTCCGATGTAGGGCAGACATGCTTGATGAGATGCCCTCCATGAAGGACACCAGTTGTGTCAACAGACTGGTGTGGGAATGGAGGACACTCAGCATCGCTGTCTGACCTACATGGAGCTGCTTCAGTAAGTCCACAGACTCCACACTCAGGGCAGCAGGGGAGACAGGGGCAGGTGGTGCGGTGCCTGGCATGAAGGAGACATGCTCCCTTACACGGGAGCCTCCAAGGACATCTGGAATGGGAGCAGAAGGGAGGGTGGAGATGGTGGTGGTGGCGGGGCCAGACCTGCTAGGTGTTGACTGGGGGCTGCTGGCACCCGCCTCCACAAGGGAGTCATCACTGAAGCTGGCGTGTTCCTCAGCCGAGGTGGACGTAGCCGAGGTCTCCTCAGTGTGGCCCCCCTCACCCTCCGTTCCACTGGGTCCCCCCGAATCCTCCATAGCGGACCCTGTCTGGCGCTCTGGCTCCTCATGGTCCGTGGAGCTGTCTCCTCCAGTGTCCGTAGATGTAACTGCAAATCAACAGGGTAAACAGAGAAACATCAGTCACCTGTATAGACATCACACATCACAGTCAGAACAGCACATGACAGTGCACGTTTGTGCATCATTTGCAGTAAATACTCTTAAGTGCAGACACATATTTGCAAAACACACATGTCAGTCTGCCAGCAAACCATGCCCCTCATATCCTACATGTCCATGGAGACATCAGTCTGGTGCATGTAGCCAGACACGACTCATTTGTGCACACATGCACCACATAAACAGTTGCATGAACTGCAGGATTTGTGATGGGAATGTGTCAGTACACACATATACCATCTCCTGCCACTGAGTTTGTACATGTGTCAGGTAAAGGGATGGCCAAAGTAATTGTCAGTAATATGGATATGCTTCCTTCACCACACACCATGATGTGCTCATGTCTTGCTGGACGATGCCACAATTGAGTGCATGCAGGACAACTTCCATCACTGCAGGATACACTAGAGAAAATTAAACAACATGCTTCATGGCAGTCTGGGTAATCAGTCATTGCTGCCTTCTGTCACTTGGGCAGTGCATCACAAAACAAACAGTCTGCACTGTATCTCAATCATGTAGTTGTGGGGAATATAAGCCCTGCATCTGTCAAGTGCACATGTTGCCCCACTGCTACCCACATGTTAAGGCAAATGATGATCCCACTTCCAACATATGCCACAGTAGAGTGACAGCAAGCACAAGTCTGGCAACATGAGCACATCACAGTCTGATGACAATGAAGTACAGCTGTCTGCACTTAAATTTTGGAAACACCATCAGGCACAGTCAAGTGATTACACACCTATGTTTGACCTCATCGTGAAGATCCAACGGCCACATGTCAGCTGTCTGACCACCCAAAAATAATTGACACCCCAGGAGTCTAAAAAGCTAGCCCACTCCACAATGAGACAGAGGCTGACACCTGATTGCACATTGCACAATGCATCCAATTTACTTTGACACACATGATTAGGAAAACTGATTGTACACCATGTCCGGAGTAGACATACCTGACCTGGTCCATGTGCAACATGGGATTAGCCCGAACAGTAGGCATGTGTCCATGCATGTGTGACACACATGATGGACATACTTCAGAGATCACAACATTGTCACACATGCTGCATGTGTGTGTGGCTAACACCCCAGACACATATGGCGAGGCAGAGCATCGACTAGGACACGTATGTATGGCCCACACAGAGTGCATGTCACATATCTGTCAATGTGCGGATACATGTCAATAAATTACACACTCCTGAAGGCTAATACATACTGCCAGTAGCAGATGCGGTCCCCCATATCAACCTTGGACAACAGCAGACCCCCCCGTGAGGCATGTCACTGACTGAAAGGGACACACCTGTGTATCAGATGAGGAAGGGCCATTACAGAAATAATGGACATGATTCTAGTTCAAGCAGACAGACAAACTGCGGTAGCGTAACCAGGCTGAAGGAATGCAAAGATCATGTTACACACAGTTCACAGACAAGGCATGCACTTACCCCCTCCTTGCTGCTGTCTGGCCTTTAACAGCCCATCCAGGTCAGGGAAGACCACTGGCAGAATCCGGCGCATGTGGGGGGTCAGGGTCCGGTGTCCGCCCCTACTGCGAGGAGGCGACAGCTTCAGCAGGACTCTGGCAATGCGTCTGCTCCAGCCACGTAGGTCCTGCCACCTCTTCTGGCAGCTGCGGATGCGACGCCTGTGGACCCCCACAGATCGAACTGCCCTGGCAATGGTCAGCCAGATCTCCTGTTTCTGATGGGCATCAACCTGTGAGGATGACAAAGTTAAAGGGCCATCAACACACATACAACATGTTTGTGCATCACACAGTTGGAGAAACATGTGCTGTTCACAAGGGCATCTGATGTACACAGTTAGTGCAACTATGTGGATGGACACTTGTCCTGCATCACCGACATGGAAACATTGCCTGGGTATTATGACCGTCTCTAAATTCACTCTCACAGCACAGTACCTGTTCAGTGCAGGTACCTGCACACTTTGGGTGTGACAACTACAGAGTGAACATGCTAGCCAATGCTTCACACAATGCCATTAGTGCTAGTCAGACAAGATGCACAATGAGAGAGGATGTGGACTGCACACTCACCTGCTCCCCTGGTTTCCCATACAGCTTGCTGTACTGTGGTAGGAGGCTGTCCAGCAGGGCCTGGTTTTCCTCCTCTGTGAAGGCTGGGGCCCTCTCCACAGTACGTGCCATCCTTGGAGCCAGAGGATACAGAGACAGCAGCAGTGGTAGCAGAGATATCTATATGGAGCATTCAGTGCAGGCAAGTGAGCGCTCAGGGCAAGACACAGCCTTATATTAGTGCTGCAGAGGCAGAATCGGTACCATGCGTACAAAACGATAGGTCAGACTCGTTCGCATCCTATGAATTTGTCCAATCCATGAGATAGGACGCATCGGACACGCCTACCGCAACTTTCAAAATACCTGCATCATGACAGTTTAGAGTTTGATACATTTGTACCAAAAGTTAACCGAATCGTACCCTACGCGAATCGTGCACGATGCAAAATGCGCGTCTGTCACCATGACAACCAACAGGCAACCAGTGCGTCCGGCTCGCTCAGGATGTGGCAGACGCATGTATTGAAAACTCACCCGCGTCGTACAGCATTGAATCAAGCATTCAATCGGTCAGTCCGGCTCGCTCAGGATGTGGCAGACGCGTGTATTGAAAACTCACCCGCGTCGTACAGCATTGAATCAAGCATTCAATCGGTCAGTCCGGATCGCTCAGGAGGTGGCAGACGCGTGTATTGAAAACTCACCCGCGTCGTACAGCATTGAATCAAGCATTCAATCGGTCAGACCGGCTCGCTCAGGAGGTGGCAGACGCGTGTATTGAAAACTCACCGCGTCGTACAGCATTGAATCAAGCATTCAATCGGTCAGTCCAGCTCGCTCAGGATGTGGCAGACGCGTGTATTGAAAATTCACCCGCGTCGTACAGCATTGAATCAAGCATTCAATCGGTCAGTCCGGCTCGCTCAGGAGGTGGCAGACGCGTGTATTGAAAACTCACCCGCGTCGTACAGCATTGAATCAAGCATTTAATCGGTCAGTCCGGCTCGCTCAGGAGGTGGCAGACGCGTGTATTGAAAACTCACCCACGTCGTACAGCATTGAATCAAGCATTCAATCGGTCAGTCCGGCTCGCTCAGGAGGTGGCAGACGCGTGTATTGAAAACTCACTCGCGTCGTACAGCATTGAATCAAGCATGCAATCTGTCAGTCCGGCTCGCTCAGGATGTGGCAGGCGCGTGCATGCAATGCCCACTCATCAACTCAGACAATGTATGTATGAATAATGGCATGCTGTATGCCCTGTGTGGATGTAGTCCTGCACATGTCAAATGGGACAGACACAATAGACAAGACTACTCACATTATGATCCTAGCTTACAGTGCAACTATAGCAGTGTTTGTGAGGGACATGACTAGTGTGAGTGACCACTTCACAGATCATCCTCCTATGCTTGGCCACTGTCCCAGGGGATCATTGTGTTGTGTAGGTCATACCTCACATCATGACAATGTCCAGACCATGACAGTGTTGTGCATGGTGACAAGCTGTCTGTATGTAGTGTTGTTGCTAGGTCGGAATACCTTGTCCATGTCTGTGTACATTCAATGCATGTGCAATTTGACCTAAGAATCTATGGCTGATACTTAATTGTGTGTGTGTTGTGCATGTTACAATTGATCACATGGACAGTGTCAGAGAACAGTGAGTAGTCACAGTATTACACAGGAATATTTGGTAATACATTAAATAATTGTGTGTATGTTCATGCTCACATTGCTGTAATTTCTGGATTAGGTCAACCTCAGACATCTGACTTCACTGTGTCATCATTGTAAGTGCCACGCAATCTGTTGATACTGTATTAATTGAAGTTTAATTCATATAGTAATATGTGTACATACTTTGTCATGTGTTCCTCAGGGCACCAAATGTCCACAGACCCTTCCCGGATCTTGAATCCATGGTAGAGCGTGAGTGCATAAGGAAATACAGGTTCACAAGGGCATTAATTTTGGAATTGACAGACCAGATGTCACCACACTTGCTACCTGGACACACATATCCCTTTGCCCTGACCCCCAAGGTGAAGGTGATGGCGGCACTACATTTTTTTGCCACAGGTTCGTTCCAGTTTACTGTGTCTGATGCTGGTGGGATGTCCCAGACGATGTTCAGTCGAGTGCTCTGGGACATGTGTGAGGCCATGTTGAGGTTCCTCGACCTGTACATACATTTTCCCACACCGCCACAGTTCCGTGCCATTAAGGATGACTTTTATGCCCTGGGACACATGCCACATGTGATTGGATCGATTGATGGGACACATGTGGGTTTGGTTGCACCACGAGCCCATGAACAGGTTTACAGGAATCGTAAACACTTTCATTCAATCAATGCCCTTGTGGTATGTCTGGTGGACCAGATCATCTCCCATGTATGTGTGCGTTTCCCGGGATCTGCACACGACGCATACATAATGAGGATGAGTCGGATCCCCCAAAGGATGTCCCACTTCATGAATGAACGTGCCTGGCTTGTTGGTGAGTCAAGTTGTCAGTGTCAGTTGTGTGATCATTGTCTGTCATGTTGTACCCTGTTGTTGCTCAACTGATCCTTCATATTTGATAATTTTAGGAGACTCTGGATACCCAAACATGCCCTGGTCGCTGACACCACTCAGGAACCCGGTCACACCTGCTGATGTCCGTTACAACGGGGCACATGGCCGGACCAGACGTGTGATTGAGCGCACATTTGGGCTGCTGAAGACCAGATTCCGCTGCCTTGACCGGACAGGAGGTTCCCTTCAATATTCCCCGGAGAAGGTGTGCAAAATCATTATAGTGTGCTGCATGCTTCACAACAAGGCTGTGAGGAATAAGCTACCGCTCATTCAGGATGACAGGGACCAACGTCCTCCCTCATGGGAGGATCCAGGCCTGGGGAACGTTGCCAGTGAGGAGGAGGAGGAGATGGATGTCAGGAGACAGCTCATTGACAACTTCTTTGCTTGAGTGTAAGTATGCATGTATGTCTGATGATGCCTTTCCTAAGCGTGATGTGTGTAAGTAGGACAATATGTTGTGATATGTGTGTGGGTCAGCTAGTTCACAGGCTCATTGCCGTTGTACAGTGTATGATAAGTTATGATGGTCTCCACTACATTGTTGTATTCAACCCTAGCAATTGGTCAGAATTTACAATGGACAATAGTGAGTCAATGATTGGATATGTCATCATGGCAAGTTGTAATTAAGACTGTACTATGTCTCTCCTTCACAGGCTCCTTTGGCTGTTGTGTGGGTACACACGACGCTGTTCCATAATGGATTTTCAATTTGGACCAGTACTCTCTGACAGCCAATCTATTTGGTCAGATTTGTCTTTTCTTTGGTTTATTTGGATACTTTGAACTGTAATCAGTTTGCTTTTGTGTTGAGCAGAGCTTCTGCCTGTGTAATAAACCTGTTACACACATTGATGTTTGCCTTCTCCGTTGCAAAAATATGCTACAACCGTTCATATCATGTTTTTCTGCCATGGTGTTAATTTCATTAGACAATGGTCTTTGTTTGTGTGGTTCAATGGTTTTAATTTGACAACAGTGTGTGCAATGTTTAATGTTGCATGTGCTATGTGTGTTGTGCTGACCTTGCGTGGCTATCTCTTGTATGTGTCATGTGACATTTCTTCATGAGGCGGTAGATGAATTGTAAGCTGGTCCCTAGGATCATGCTGTGTTATGCTAAAGTTACCAGAGCCAAGCTGACATAATAGCTTTGTGCTTGACATTTTAGCACACATTCTTTCTGTGATTGTAGTGCAAGATGCCTTTGAGTCCACATGAGATCATGTTGGTACTGTTGAAGCGCTGCGCCACAAGGTTGAAAAACAGGACTCTTTGTAATGGTAGAACTAGTCAGCACGGATAGTTTCACCATGAACTGCTACACTTTGTTACACATAAGTGGAATACTTGCATTACATTGACGCACAGGGCAATAATCTACACAGATGGAAGATCTACGTATACGCACCAGCGCTTTGCTGTGCATATGCTGTGACCAGTACTCCTACTGTCTGAGATGAGCGGTTGACCCGTATTGCCACTGAGTTCTTCAATGGTTTGTAGAATCTGTCACCATCACAGGGAGGGTGGTGCTTTCCACACTGAGGTTGTGAACACATTTCACCTGTACTATTATGTTTGATTATGGAATTGTATGTTGTTTGAGAATCATGTTTACTGCTGCAGGGGCTAGCTCGTATGCTGCATTTTAGGACAACAGTCAGAGATTGTTTTTTCTCAGACGTGAATTATTGAACATTACACACACTCTGATTCCTGATTAGGTGGACAAGCATGGGTGAGTGAGCGTGAATGTGTTCATTGCTACCTTGCTTCGGAGATGTTGTTGGTGCTGGCTACTGGGTGGTAGAATCAATGGGTGTCTTCTGCATATATTTTGTTGAGATGATGAGACACCAGAGGTAGTAGGTCATTGGATTGTGTGTTCTGATGTGAAACTAATGTCCAGCCATCCTTCGACAACGGCCTATTTTGCTGTCCATACTTCTGTATGAGAAGAATCACTACCACAGAACTCATGCACCTCAGTGTGAGACAGTGCCAGGTGATACAGATCATGAGCTAATAAGTGGGTAGAGTGTACAATTCACAGATGACACAGGGTTTGTGTGAATATGAATTTATTAATGTGCATGTGACATAATCTAACAGGTAAAGGTGATTGCATTCCCAAATTTATCATCCACAGTTCATAGAGGAGTTGGAAGTGTTGTCAGATGAAAATCCTTCTGAGCGAAATCCACAGTCCATTTGGCATTTAGTCCAACTTACATGCTCCATCCCATGTGGGAGAGTCCAGGGACTGTCAACAAAGTGAATGATTTGCACACAGTGGAGGATATCCAGAGCATTTATTTGGTTCCGGGGGGGATGCATGTCCATCAGTCTCTCACTTGCCATCCTTCCTTGGACGGCCCCTCCTCTTCTTTGTTGGGGGTGACCCTCAGTATCAGGCTGCAGCAGCGGAGGGGACTCTACGCCATACTCCTCATCCCTCCCGATGTAGAGGCAACAGGTGTGGAATACACACGGGGAGGTGTGGTAATGGTGGTGGTTATCTGGCGTAGGCATGTAAGTATGTCCCTATGCACCGCCGTGAGATTGTCTATTTTCGACCAGTTGGACTCCATATGGTCCATGTGTTGGTCCATACGGTCCATGTGTTGGTCCACACGGTCCATATGGTTGTCCATCCTGTCGAAATGTGCAGCCTGCTGATGTTTTATGTCCCTGAGGATCCCGACAACCTGGCCAAAGTCTCCGGTGCATTCGCGATATACATCGAAAATGCGTTGTAACTCGGGGTCAGCTTGTTGTCCGACACCAGCTGTGGGTCGTGTCCTCCCACCACGCACCCTCACACCACTCCTTTCCCTACCCGCACGGACATTGCCTGGCGTAGGACGCACTGACAGCTCCTGTCCTCCTTCATTGTTGACAGGGCTGGTATTTCCTGCCAAATCCAGATTGGGCTGTCTTGCTGTGCTCCCAGGGTTTTGTTGTCTGGGTGTGTCCGTGGGGATCTGGGGCATCTGGATGTTACTGGACGTTGCAGGAGTGGTTG
This sequence comes from Calotriton arnoldi, assembly GCA_963921515.1. Lineage (NCBI taxonomy): Eukaryota > Metazoa > Chordata > Amphibia > Caudata > Salamandridae > Calotriton > Calotriton arnoldi. The sequence goes on from CAWUFW010009801.1 coordinate 664,449, forward strand.
CTGGGGCTGCTGATCGTACTGGTGCCGCATGCTGACCCACACCGGAGGTGCCAGGTTGGTTCCCATCGCCCGAGGAGGTGTGGGAGTCGTCCACACTGGAGGTCTCAGTGTCCGATGTTGTGCTGGAGCTTCTGGTGGACTCTGAATCTTCTCCAGATGATGCCCTCTGTTCTGGAGTGCCTGTGGGTAGTAGAGAGACACAATGTTAGTTGTGTATTTTCAGATGTTATGTTGTCATGCACAGCCAAATGTGAAGATGTTGTGGATAATGTTGCGTTTCCTTCTTATTTCTACTCATCAATCGTCACAGACACTGAGCTTTTATGTAATTGGACATTGTTATTTTGGAGACATGTGGTTTACTGAGCATGTCCAGCTCTGTGCATCAATGTGCATGTATTGTCATCCTTGACTGTTCTTATTAGTTGTTTGGCAAGTGTCACACTGTGCATGAGCCAGGTGTGTTGTTATTTCGCACATCAGTGTTTTCTCTATGACATACATACTGTAACTAATCTTATGTTTGGCAGGAATGGTGCATCTGTGCTTGCCTTTGTGGAGTTTCTCACAGTTACATTGCTGGTGTGACATGCAAACTCACTCTCCTGAATATGTGTCATCATTAGATGATTTTGCTTGGATGTATGTGTTGATGTGAACAATCAATGACATTCACATGTGTAACCTCGTATGCAATAGCAGCGCGTTTCTTCTGACAAATGCATTGTTACATGGCAGTCCTTGAAACACAACTAATTACATTGGCATGCAGTAGGGGAGTAACTGACATGAGTAGTTGTATTATGCGATAATAGTATGATCTGACATTCCCTAATGTTGCCCACACTGGACTTGTAATGGTGAATAATCTAAGTTTGTACTCCTGCGCAGAGACTACAGCAAGTTTGTGTGATGTTTCGCATTGTGCTGTTCTGCTATGTCCCAACATGGTTGTTGTTATGCGTGTGTATTTTTTGCATTGTTTGTGAACGTATGCAATGTGAGTAGTCATATTTATGTCAATATTTTTCATCACTTTGCACACATGTGTCTATCTTGATGTGGTGCTATTGGTTGCTGCATACTTTTGCACATGATCACTTCATGTACATTCTACTTGTTCTCCATGGACAGAGAGATCTTTCCCAGGGATGGTCTTTTGCCTTTTCATGGTCAGAGCTGTGAGGTACAGTGTGTTTAGTGCTTGAGTTAGGCTGTGTTGACTTCTAGCCCACTTTCCAATGGCTAACAGACCAGCTTACTCATCATTGTCAGAGGAGCAATGACAGTGAGGGTGGTATTTTTGAAGGATGCTGAGACCGCTGACTGATGTTGAATTACAATGATACACACAACAATGCCTTGTGCACATGACACAACGCAAGAGTGTCAGCCGTCTTGCATTACACCTCACATCTACTGTCCGTGGGCATTGTCCCAGATGTGTGTTTATCTGTGTGTGTTTTGTGTTATGTGGTGTGACAGCTAATTAGAGTGTGTCCTGTCCTCCACACACATTTGTAGCATGCACATTGAGGGCACATGTGACTGATCTATACCTGTCGGTGTGTATAATGTGCAGTTAAGGTTATGGTCTGTAGTTGTGTGAGTAGGCAGTAGATATTTCCAGATTTCGTACAGGATGGCCCTGTGTAGCCATCTTGACAGGGCATTTGCATTCACTCTCAGGGACAGCATAGTGACAGGTGTGTTCTTGTGGGACTGGGGGGGACTAGTGTGTGCTGGTGGCAGTAGTCATTGCTTCCACTCCTCCTCCTACCCAGGACAAATGGGCCAGCATGTTCCAGGGTTCCAGGACAGTGTGTACATAGTTACATTCAAGATGTGTTGCTGTGGTGTCTGTGGCTGTGTATTTGGGGTGAATTTAGACTATTTGTACATGTACTCACCAGGTTCAGGGATTCCAGCTAGTCCAGTTATGGCCTCCTGTGGGAGGAGGTCCCGCACCTTCACCTCCCAGGTGGTGAAATGCACCGGTTTATGACGTCCACCGCCAGTCTTGGTGCTCAGGGCATGTTCTCTGGCAATGAGCCTCTTTACCCTCCTGCGAACGTCATAATACCGGTTCCGGATATCCTCCTATGTGCGCAAGGTAGGTGAATGGGCATTCACCTTGTTGACAATCCTCTCCCACATCTTGGTTCTCTGGGACTGGGAGGTCTGTTGGGCCAAGCTGCCAAATAACTGTGGCTCAACTCGGATGATTTCATCTATCATCACTTCCAACTCAGCAGCTAAGAACTGTGGATTCTTCTTTGGGGGCATGGTGATGGGTGTTGGTGGAGATGTGTGTGTGTGTGAAGGTGAGGGTGAGTGTGTGTGAGTGGAGGTGTGTTTCTTTGGTACTAGTTGTGTGGATGTTGTTTGGTGGATGGGATGTGTGTGTTTGTGGTAGCTAGATGGGTTGTCTGTCTAGTGGTGTGGTGTGCTTGCATGTCTGTCGAAGTAGCAAATGGTGTTGGTAACTTTTGGCTCCCTTTATATTGGTTGTGTTGTGGGTGTGTCTTGTTATTTGAAAATGTGTTTATTTGGAGATGACAATGCGTTTTTTGGTAGTCTTCTTTCTGTTTCCATTGTTTTTCTTTCTTTTCATTTTGTAAGTCGTTTTGACAGCACTTGATGCTTGTTCTTGAGTAATTTGTTTTGGACGAGTCTGTTCCATTCATACTGGGCTATGTGGCATCGTTCGCGTACGAGTCTGTCAGGTCGTGTTGATGCTTGGCTATGTGGCATCGTTGGCGTCCGAGTCTGTCGGGTCGTGTTGCTGCTTGGCTATGTGGCATCGTTGGCGTCCGAGTCTGTCGGGTCGTGTTGATGCTTGGCTATGTGGCATCGTTGACGTCCGAGTCGGTCGCGTCGTGTTGATGCTTGGCTATGTGGCATCGTTGGCGTCCGAGTCTGTCGGGTCGTGTTGATGCTTGGCTATGTGGCATCGTTGGCGTCCGAGTCGGTCGGGTCGTGTTGATGCTTGGCTATGTGGCATCGTTGGCGTCCGAGTCTGTCGGGTCGTGTTGATGCTTGGCTATGTGGCATCGTTGGCGTCCGAGTCGGTCGGGTCGTGTTGATGCTTGGCTATGTGGCATCGTTGGCGTCCGAGTCGGTCAGGTCGTGTTGATGCTTGGCTACATGGAGTCGTTCGCGTACGTGTCTGTAGGTTGACGCTTGGCTATCTCGAATTTTGCGTGTACGAGTCTATCGCGTGAGCCTCCTTTCCTGCTGACTCGGACGTATAATATATTTTCCGGCCGAGTCGGTCGTAACTTTCAAGCTTCGCATCGTACTCAGCTATTTGTAAGGCGTGTGTACGGTTCGGTCGGAAGAAATGACGGGTCCGTGTCGGGTAGTACGTTTTCCGGCCGAAATCGGAATCGACACCTAAGGGCCCGATTCTGATGCGGTTTGGAAAGCTTCCCAACCGAATGGGTTTGGGAATGGTTTCTAACCGAATCGGATCGGGAGAGTCCAACCCACTGAGTACGATGCATCCGGATGCTTCCAGATACGATTTGGTTGGACTCCCATTGACTTCAATGGGAGCCTATGTTCCTAACCGCATCATAATCGGGCCCTAGGTGGGAATGCTTTCCTAACTGCATAGTAATCGGGCCCTCGGTTGGAAAGACACGTTCCCGATCCGATTTGGACGGATCAAATACCGTTAGGAGGCCTTCCTAACCTCATCAGAATCTGGCCCTAAGTCAAGAGGTTTTCATCAGTATAGTTCTGCCAGCTTTGTACTCTCATCATTGTGTCATTTCAGAAGGATAATAGGATATCTGAGATGATGGGTTTTCATTTTGTCTGTTTACTGTAACATATGTTTGTTTAGTCATTCAAGGTAACCAGCATTGACAAGGCATAAAATGACTGGCATGTGTGAATGCCAATGATCACCAGCTCAAAGGACACTATTACACACAGGGACCATGAACGAACAAACAAATCCGATAAGATGCTAGCCATCAAAAGAACTTATACCTCGGACACTGCACCCGACACCTTCACAAGTGAACATTTGCTATCCAAACTTCACTTGAACAATGTTGATGTGAAAAATGTCAACTGCTAATAAATCAATGTTTTTAGCCACTGATACTGGTGTTAATTTGCCTGCCAAAGTGTGAACTTGTGACTTTACCTCCAAGCCACAGTAGAAAAGTGGTGGGAAGATGTGATTAGTAGCTAAAACCTGAAAGAAAAGGATAGCAGTTCTGCAGAGAGGGTCTGCAGTGACAACATGAAGTGCGAAGACAGCTGAGGGGCACCAGGGTGGGGACTCTGGAGGTGTACAGTAATAGTATACAGGGATTACTCTTGAAAAAATCAAGTGTAGCAAAAAAGATCTGTCCCTTCCCCTCCTTTCTAAATGATCCGACATTCCATGAATTAAAGGCAAAGCCTTGATCCAAGGCACGTCAGTGTTTTTACTTTTAAAGCTACCACGTGGAGCCCCGGGGATTTCAGCGGGATGGAAAAAGTGTGAGGTCCCTGGAATGGTCGGGGCTTATATATTTAAGGGTATGGCTTAAACATATACCATAATATTCTCATAGAGTGACACCTACTCACACATTCCCATAGAGGCACAGCTGCAACTTGCATACGTGATCATTGCTCCGTGCGCTTTGCAGAAAGACCAATGATGGGATGACTATGTATTCTGGACACTACCTATGTCTAATTTCCTATTTTCATAATGACTCAACGTTTCATAAATTCCCAGACCCCTCCTTCCAGTAAAGCCCACATCCACAATGGGTATGGCTTAAACATATACCATAATATTCTCATAGAGTGACACCTACTCACACATTCCCATAGAGGCACAGCTGCAACTTGCATATGTGATCATTGCTCCATGCGCTTTGCAGAAAGACCAATGATGGGATGACTATGTATACTGGACACTACCTATGTCTAATTTCCTGTTTTCATAATGACTCAACGTTTCATAAATTCCCCTCCTTCCAGTAAAGCCCACATCCACAATGGGACACGCAGTAGCATGGCAAAGCACAGCGGAGAAAGTGTTGGTGCCTCTATGAGGACACTGCCATCTCTTTGGCCTTGAGACATTAAAAAACATTCAAATCCTGGAATGCAGCAAAAGCGGCACGTGCCTTGCAAGCGAAGTGCTCACAGTGCGTGACTTACATACTCTAGTTCCAGAGGACTGGTGGGCTGGGGTCAGCTACAGTGGGGAAGTAGGAAAGGGTTAATTAGCCCAGAGCCTCGCGCACAGTGGCAAAATTCTTTTTATGGCTGCCCGGAACAATGTAGCTATCAGTCTGAACTTGGCCTTTGGCCTGAAATCGTCTATGAGTGATTCTCAGGTGCTGATGAAAACACATTCCTAATGCCCATACACAAAGGAGGTGTTACAAGATGACTCCGCACTCACCTCCTTACTGTCTTGAGCACTACCTTAAACTCATTCTTGGTCCTCTGCACAGTGCTGTTGGCCATGTCTAGCACTGGGCACTTCTCTTCTCCTCTTCTTGCCCCTTTTCCTGCTCGCTATGGCACAGTTGCCACTGCTTGTGCCATGCCCGGTGCAGTGTGTAAAGGCCTGGTGCAGTCAGTGTGAGGGGGCCTGCCTCTGCCGCTCTATTATCAGCACTGACTACTACTATTCAGCCTCAAAAATGGTGACTGTGCCGAGCATGTACACTGCTGCCTGTCGCAACAATTATTAACTTACTTTGTGGCCAACGCATCAGATCCAGTATAATGTTTACCGTGCTTAGAAAGGGTTCACGTCACTCACAATATGATTGGCAACCACATTGTATGTGTGATGTAGGCCTCAGCCATTGGAAAGTAGGGGCATTGAAGAGATGAGAGGCTCTTGACTTTTAGAGCAGGCACGCCTTCTCCCAAATAGAGCTCTGCCCACCACAGCGTTATAGTGAGCGGCGCGTTCTGGTAAATTCTGCTCAGCCAGCGAATAGTGGCGATTTTTCCGAAACTTTGTGCTCCAAGAGGAGCGTGGAGGTGCAAAACTCCATGAACTCCACCGCCAGAGTGGAGTTTGCTGCCCAGCCCTACTATTGATGTGGATGCCCTGGAAAAGAAGGAAAAGTTGCTTACCTGTAATCCTAGATCTATTCCAGGGGAATCCTCATCAAAGTCATAAGCAATCCTTCCATCTCCCTGGACAGAAAATGTTACAGCTCTCAACATATACTTCACCTAGGATTCGTGACTGCTGTAAAAATTACCTGACCTACCTGTCACTTGTGGGGCATGATGGTATACAGGGGTTACTGTGAGGTTTTTAAAGGCACAGTGGCAGTTCTCTTTGCTTTTGCTTTGAATAGCAGCATATTGGCTTAACAATGTCTCATATTCTCTTTCCTTTTTCTTTTAATAAAGGTTTGTGAAAGATTTTCTATAGTAATTTTATATTAATGACATATTCCTATGTGATTGAATTTTAAAAAAAATGAAAACTCCATGTAATCTGGCTGTTTTTAGCCTCTGTTTAGGCTGCAGCTATGTTTGCGTGCATATATATATACATATATATATATCACTCCCTTCCCCCTCGAAAGCTTTTAAGGACGGCGACAATACAACTGGTGAGATTCTGTGTAATTCCATTATTGCGACCACATAAAACGTGTTTCGGCTGACACTCAACCTTGTTCACTGATGGGGCAGCCCTTGAAAAATCACATAAATGTTACTAGACCTGCAGGTCTAGTGACTTAAGTAATCTACTTGACCTATTTGTAATGCTCTTGACCCATAAACTGGTTTCAAATGATGTGATCGTGGGCAAATAATTTAATTCATTGAGCCGCCATTTTCTTCATTATCACATACTGGAGCACCTTCAAATATGCGGGTTCAGCATGCCTGCTGTACAAAACACTCTTTTGTTTGATTTAATAGACTAAACTTCCTTTCCAAACATAATCCAAATCTAGCCACATATAGAATACACATGACCCCTGACTTGCCTCTTAGTTCATTAACAGCATTTTCATCAGGGCGGGGGCAGGAATGTTTCTCAAATCATGTTTAAAAACTATCACTTTTAATAAATACATAACTAAAGCATGAAGTATTATCACACTTTCATTTGTAATCAGCAGATTTTACATTGAAATGGTCACAAAGTTCACCCCTGACATGCAGCTTTACTGATAAAACTATATAGTGTAAAAACAATAATGTTTGGAAAGGGTTTCTGCAAATATATGTCATTTGCACATCACCAAGTAAAGTGTTCTGGTTTGTTTTGCTCCTCTTTGTTTGCATCACACTTAATTACAAAAAAATGTGCTTTTGTAATTCCTGATATATTTTGAAATATTTGCAATATTAATTTACAGGCTATTTATTTAAATGTTATGTGTTAGAGAAAAATAACTGACATCTTCAGAAAGCTCACTTGACAAAAACCTCTAACTCTAGTAAGAGAGCTAAAAATAAACCTCATTTTACAAGCAGCAATTAGTTTAAAAGACACAGGGACCTCTTTCCTTGAACAGACAGCAAATGTGTCAAGATAAAAATAAGATTTAATGGAATGTTTTTTGCTCATTCATTTTCTGAGTGAACAGAACACCTGTTCCTTTCCAGCCTAAGTTTACTTACCATATGGGACTAGTAGGTGCTAAAAATAGCTCGACCTGATAAAACGTTTCTTTCAATTGCGAGTGGGTGAGTAGATTTTTTGAGGCCTGCGGTAAGATGCAGACATTCTTGCTAATTTACATACACACGCAGTTTGACGCAATGCCAAAGAAATCGTGAACAGACTATACCACTCTCGGCAACAGCCTACTACATCTGGGAGTACTCTCTCATTTTTGTGTGTTATCCCTTTCAAATGCATACTATAAAATGGAGATAAAATCACAGCACATGCTTATCCTTAATCGTAGAATAAATACTTCAGTAAATGCATCTATTTTCCTTCTAACTGTATAAAATGTATAAAATTCAGGAAATATATATATATGTATATATATATATATATATAAAGGTAGCAGCCTCTCACTGCGTGAAGGTGACTTGGGTTGGACACATCATCACTGCCTCCTGTTTTACCTGCCGGATTAGCATGTTCATCCGTAGCCAGCATTGTTTGGGACACCACCAGGTGTACAAGTATGCAAAACACTGTATTTGCTCTCGCAGCGTGAGGCACAAAACCCGACATTGATTATTGCAGGATGGGCGCAGCCAGAAGCCGTGGAGGATGGGCCAGCACTGCAGTCCAATGAGATAAGACCCATTTGGATTTAAAGACCAGCCCCCAGGTGCAATACCATAGCTGAAATGAAGCGGGCACTGAGGAAAGCCGTTTGGCTGAAACGCGTCTGCCCAGCGTTTCATGGACAGAGCAACATTGCTATATGCGTCTGTAATTAGAATGAAAAATTCACACTTTTCACCGAGCAAGTGTCGGACCCGTTCTGTGTAGTGGGATTGGACATTATATATATACATATATACATATATATATATATACATATATATATATATATATATATATATATATATATAGTATCCTATGTATAAAACTCGTCTATGTGCACAAATCATTTTCAGTATAAATTCTATCTATGTGTAACACTTGATACGTTAAAACTATACAAATACAGTTAGCTAGCGCTCAGTTCATCCAACTAAATTCCATATATGATTTAAATTCAATTATCAAACTACACTTTCTTTCGATCTCATTTTGAATTTTCCCACCCCATCATCAAGCCCAAGTGGGCAATGCTACAGTGCATTGCCATCAATCTATTTACAATTCATCTCAGTTTTAATACTAATCACTTTTACCTAACACCTCCTAAAAAACGAATAAAAAAAACTCTTTTGCATAAAACTGGGTGGCGGACCCTACCCTCACTGTGACCGCTGACGTGGGTTCATTGCCCTCACAAGTGTGTATATAAGTCTTCTTCCATGTTAAGGCCCCATGGAGTCTTCGTATTCTATCTTGACTCCTGGTGCCTTACCTTCTTTTTTCTATCTCCTCCTCACATGTTTTCAGGAACCGCATCTAGTACAAAATAGGTTAACCTCTTCACCTCACCATTATGGCTTGCCTCAAAATGTCTCACTACTGGGTAGCCTTGATCATGATTTTTTATGGCTCTCAGATGTTGAAGGATTCTTTTATGTACCTGTAGAATCGTGCTACCAATATATGCCGAGTGACAAGGGCACCTCACTATGTATACAGCATATTCGGTCTTACAATTGTATTGCCCTTTGATGAATCTAGTGCGAGTTGTAAGTGGAGAGATGTATTGTGTAGTGATCTTTCTATGTTGACATGCTTTACATCTCCCACACTTCTGGAAGCCCTTTTTATTGGGCAGCCAAGTAGTTTTTTTTATCTCATTTCTATTCTCAGGGCTACTACAGACCAATTTCTGCCTCATCGATCTAGACCTCCTAAAGGTAATACCTGGCCTGCGTGGGGCTACAGTACTTAATATGGGATCATTCCTGATCAGGTGCATCTGGTGTATTTTTGGCATGATGTTTCTGATTGCTCCCTCTTGTGCATTAAAGGTAGTAATAAGTCTAAAGTGTGGTTCAAAGCTTTTGCCTACTCTTTTCTCATCATACTTGTTCTTGAAGAGAATTTGCTCCCTAGGTTTCGATACTCCTTTCAAGTTGGAGGTCTGAATGCACTCTTCTGTGTATCCCCTCGCATTGAATCTCTCTTTCAGCTTGGTAATTGCCTTATCTTCTTCTCTTATGTCAGTACAGTTTCGTCTAACTCTTAAGCACTCCCCATACAGGATGCTTTTACTAAATTGCGTGGGTGGAAACTTGTCGCATGTAACAACGTGTTCCCCGCTGTAGGTTCCCTAAAGAGTTTTATTTGTATACAATCTTCATGTACATATACTGTCACGTCTAAAAGGTTCACCTCCATCCTACTCACAGTATTAGTAAAGTGCAGATTAAGGTTATTCAACCCTATTCTCTGCAAAAAGAGGTTAGTACTTTCCTCTGTACCTCTCAATATGATGAAAAGGCCATCTATGAAACAACTCCAATGTACCACATGATTTTCTTCCTCTTCCATATATTTGGCACCAATTACCTGCTCCTCCAACCAGCCCATATGCAAATTTGAATAGCTGAGGGAGAAGCAGGTAACCATCATAGTACCTCGTATCTGTTGAAACAGTTCCCCCTTAAATAAATAAAAGTTACTGTTGAGACAGGTATTTATTTTTGCTAGTAGCATTTTGGTGTGCTGTAGAAGATGTAATGATCTAGATCCTAAGAAATGTCTCACTGCCTTCATCTCATCACAGTGTGGAATGCTTGTATATAGTGAGGTGACGGCAACTGTTATCAAGATATACTCTACCTCCCAAGGGATATCGTAAATTCCCTGCAAAAATTCTCCAATATCGTGAATATGCGATGGAAGGTCATTCATAAAATCACCTAAAAAGTGATCCGCGTATTTGGATATGTTCTCTAGACAGCTGCCTACTGCAGATATTATGGGACGCCTTGGAGGGTTATCTTTGTTTTTAAGTGTTTTTTGGATTAGATAGAATACCGGTGTAACTGGGTGAACTTTTTTCAAAAATAGATATTCATCTTAAGGTAAAAGACCCTGGTCCCTCCATGATTTTAAATCTGCATGTACTTCGACAACAGAATTTTACATGTTATCTTTGGTGACATGACAGTAGCACTCCTCATCATTAAGTTGTGTATACGCTTCAGTCAAATACTTTTTCTTGTCCTACAAAACTATATTACCACCTTTATCATATTCCATAACCACACGTTCTGTTTTCATATGCAGTTTATTCATTAACTCATGATAATCTTTTTCCTGTCAGCTGTACGTAATCCTTTTGTTGCTCTCTCTGTAAAGATTCTTCAATTCATTTGTGACCAAGTCACTAAAAATATCAATCGAGTCTCGTGCCATCAGAGGTACAAATTTTGACTTTGGTTTAAAGTTTATCTGAGCCCCACCATATGTTTCCAATCCTTGATCTCCCATCAGGGTTTCCTCATTTAGGGGCTGATTACGATGGCGGGTGGAAGCACATCCGCGGTGCTGGCGGAAAATGCCCTTTTCCGCACTCCATCGGCGGTCCTTGCGTCCGCCGCATTACGATGGGCAAAGATAGCCCATTTCCCGTCTGCTGCAGTGTTTCGGGAACCGCCAGGAATCCCCTTCCGCAGCGGTGGTGGACTGAGCCAAAAGGGAGGGACCGCCATGTGAAATGCGGTTACGACCGCCCGTTGTATTACGATGCCACAAACAGCCCACCACACCACTGCGGAGAATCCGGCCAATCGAGGATGGCGGTGGCAATACTGCGGACAGCTCCATGTGTTCCTGTCCGCTGGGGAAACGGTGGTCTTTGGCCTTACCGCAGCAAATCCGACCGCCGCGGACGGATTTTCAGCTTTTCCGCTGCTGAATCCTAGAATCCGACCTCCACCGTAGGGTGTTTCTTGCGGTGCATCCTAATCTGGCCGGCGGTTTGGCCGCGGTACCTGCGGGCGGTACTTTCCCGCTAGCACGGCGGTCGGAATGCTTTTCCGTCCGCCATCGTAATGATCCCCTTAGTTGCACTCGAGAATGCCCTCATTTTCCAGTTCGAATTCTCTGAGCTCTAACAGTAGATTCATATCTTCAACCTGTAATACATTAGGATGGTCCCCTACGTTCATTACAGTTCTCCCTTTAGTTCTCTTTGGCTGAGTCATGAAGAATTTCTTTGATTTCATTGATCTTATCAATTTAAATAGGTTGATTCTGGGCTGTGCATAGTCCATTGTATTTTTGAGGCAGAAGGAGAGACCGAGCTTAAGGATGTTCATTTCTTTAAATATCAAACTGATGTTTGTAAGGTTTATGATGGTATTCTCTGTATTGTGGCTCAGTTCCTCTACTTCTTGGCCCATTTGCCTGTTTTCATCTTTGCTTGATTGCTGGCTGTTTTCTCCTCTTGCTTTTCTCTGCCTTTTGCACCTCTGCCTCCTCCTCTTGGTGGCTTGCTGTTTTGCTGTAATTGTCTTGGCCGGAGGTTGAACTGCCTTTCTTGCCTAAAAAAATCCAACTTATCGATGAATTTTTGTTTCTGTGTTGTACCAGCTCCTTCTTCCAGGTCTGTTCGACCTCAGAACTTACAATACTACTCAATTCAGATAGAATATTCTGCCCCATTGCAGTAGTTCCAGAAAGATGTTGTCTACGAATACTGTCGTATTTTCTTGAGAACGTATACATTTGTCTTCTGTCATAGTCGATTTTATCCTACAGGAACTTTTGGGCCATTCTGGCCTTAATTGTGCCTTCTAGCTTGGTGAGTCTCTCCTTCAAGATGATAAAGGATTTGTGATCAGCTCTTGATCCCCTCCATAGCTAGGCTTTCATATATTTTTTTAAATCTCCTCCAATGCTTTAGTTCTATCAATATCTGCATACTTGATTAAAATACTAAGCATTCTTCTTGAAGACTCATTGTTATTACTCTACCATTCGCCCAACATCTCAGGGTTTGGGTCTTCATAACTGGGGGCCACTAAAATTCTAAGGCCACTTGGAATCCATCCTACTTCAAGGTAGCATTTTAATGACCTTGACTCCCACCATTTAGATAACTCACTCCGTTTCAGTTTCTCCAGTCGCTTTAATTTTTGATTACATCATATATATTACTGATTGAGAAGTGCTCAGTGCTTATGACTTTATTGAGGATTCCCCTGGAAGAGAACTAGGATTACGAATAAGCAACTTTTTCATCTTTAGCGACTTCTTGCAAATTTGAAAACTGAGAGCAAGAAAGTTCAAGAAAGGTTATACGTTGGGCCTGACATGATGATCAACGGCACTGTAAGCTTTGCTAAAGTTATTGAGCAATCAGAGAAATTTGTACAAAGAATTAGAGGTGATAAGGAAAATACAGTGGTCAGGTCTGATGAATCTGTGAGTGAAGTCAAGGTTGTTAAAAGAAATATTCTCCAACCAAGAGATGTAATGATAATAAATTTGGGTTGTAGGTTGACTGGAGGATTTATAATGCTCTCGCTTACATGAAGTGGACCAGTGTTTGCTATGGCTTAGCTGCAATGTCTTGGAGTGGGCACCCCGGTACATTGCTGGATCGGCCTGGTGGGTGGTGGTCCACAGGGCCATGTAGGGCTCCTGGAGGGAGGCCGCGCGGCCCCCCTCCTTTGTTCAAATTTGCCCCAGGAGGTGGTGTTCCCCAGGGCCAGGGCCCACAATGGACTCCCTAAATTACTGTATTTTAGCCCCAGAGAGGTAGTGGTCCCTGTGGCTGCAGGTGAGACCATAGGGCCTTCCCCACTTTTTTTTAATAAAGTATGTGCCCTGGGTAAGTGGCAGCATTCTCTGTGGCAGCAGTGGATGCTCTACCGCCTCCCCCTCATTAATTGAAAAAAATAATGTGCCCTGGGGAGTTGGCGGTCATATAATTTTAATTAGCTCTAGGAAGGTGGCAGTCCCTGGAGCAGGGGGGTCCGCGAGACCCCCCCACATAACTGCAATTAGCCCTCAGTAGGTGGCGGTCCCGGGGCAGCTGGCAGGTCCAGTGGGCCCACCTGCATTCATATTTAAGTGCCACAGGGAGGTGGCAGTCCCCGGGGCTTTGTTAAGCCCAAGGATGGAGGCCCCAGGTGCCCCCCTCCTATATTCATCATATGCCCCCGGGACCTGGCCTACCCGGGGGTTATTGTAAAGCACCGTGGCTTCGGGGTCAGTGTATACCTACCCTGCCCCCTTTTTCTTTTTTTCTCTTTTTCTTTTGGGACTCAGTGAAGCCGAGTCCCAAGATGGCTGCCAACACTTCCTGGTTAAAGTGTTGGCAGTCAATCAGAGCAGTGCGTTTCCCTGCACGAGCTCGTCTTTTTTCGCGAAGGCTTCACAAGCAGAGATAGCACTATATTTTTCAACCTAAATTTCTGAAAAACTACTTAATGGATTTACACTAAATAACAAAAAGCACAATCTACATAACAACATCTACCTTTCTGACACATTTGGTGTCATTCCATCCAGCAGTTCGGGCTTTAGGTTCGACAACGTGTTCCTATGGTAATTAACATTACAAACACACCCTTATTTCGCGCCCCTATTTCTCAGTCCTCACTGCACAGATCACTCCCAAATTTTCCATGACACACAGAACCTATCTTGACACTTTTTTGGGAAAATATCATGAAGATTGGTCAGACCACGCTTCTGTTATAGACAAGTAAAAAAATGCTTCTCCTATGAAAACTAGATCCTACCTATAACTACCTACTGGCGACTGTATATATATATATATATATATATTTCCGGGTTCCAGCCCTCTGTGTGGACACCGGCGCTCTTCTCAAAGGCGGTGCGTTATCCTCCGGCAGGGCCACGCCGGTAAACATGAAATGATTTTTACCTTTTTGGCAATAAAGGTCACACACACTCGGGTTTGCAGGTTAATATGGCAATTTATTTATGCGTACAAAGCTCCGCCATGCCCAACGCGTTTCGGTCCCCACACTCGGACCTTGATCACGGGATGATGTTACAACAATTGAGGACATTATTTATTTCCATAGCCCACAGTTACTTTCTGTTATTTTCACAGTGCATTGTGGTACGTGTAGTAAAAAGGTTTAAAGTGCTCAGTGCTTTATAAAAAAAAAAAATTAAATGAGTGCCCTTGTGTTGTGATTTAAAAACATTTGCTTGCTATTCAATGAGAGGCAATTCTTTGGTTCATAATCACATTGATTGCATTCAAAATAATATGTCCCTTTGCTTATCTTCAGTGATTTTGTTTCAATAATTTCACTTTTGAATGCTTGATTCAAAACCACTGGTGGATGATTTTTCTTACGGAATGAATGTCAATTTTTTCTTCTTTTCTTTTTTGATTGTCCATTTTATTTTTATTTTTTATTGGTTTTCACTTCTTTTTTGTGTCTTTTTTGTTTTTGGCGAAGTATTAGAGGAGTATTTGTAGTAACTTTTGATGTTATTTTGAGTCCATGTCCTTTCTTTTTCTCTTGTTTATATTTTTTATATATTTTATATATATATATCTTCCAATAGACTGCATTTGACTTTTGATCAATTCATTTGATCATGTTTTGATGAGATTGGTCTCCTTGATCAATTTGGTGATTTAATTCATTTTTTCATTTTTTCATTTTTTTATCTCTCCAGTGAGCATGCTTTGTCATTGTATCGAGATATCGAGAAAAAAAAGAAAATATGACATAATTTGCAAAAGTTATACTCTATTGGTTTATATCATAAATGTACGTAAAGCTCTTTGTCTTGGTTGAGACCTCTCGGATTTAGAGTCCTGAATGTTACTATATGCTTTGATTCTTTTTGTCGCAGGAGTTTTACCCGGTTTCTGATTGTCGAATTTGTTCAATGGCGCAGAATTTTAAGTCCTCCCATTTGCTGTTATGGGTTCTTTCCATATGCTTAGCTATAGCATTCGAGCGGTCGTTGTTTTTTGTCGCTCGAATGTGCTCTAGGATTCTTTTCCGGACTTCACAGGTCGTGCTTCCAATATACTTTAGTTTACAGGGACATTCTATAATGTAAATGACAAATTTGCTCTTACATGTAATATGTTGCTGGATTTTCCATTTTGTTTTCTTTTTTATGTCAATTTCTTTCCGTTGTATTGCAATTTTACACGGCCAAAAATCTTCTTTTCATCCATGGTGATGCTTGTGACTCCGTAAAGTGACTGTGTGTCAATTTATCCCCTATGTTGTTGGCAGCTCGCTTGTATGTGATGTTGGGATGGTCACCTACTATGTCAGATAACGCAGGATCCAAGCGTAAAATTCCCCAATGTTTCTTGATTATTTTAGTAAGGCTCTTTGTTTCAGCACTGTATGTTGTGATTAACCTTATTTTGTGGGGAACCTTCTGTTCGTTTGTTTTCGATTTCTTTTGTTTATTCAGGATTTCACTGCGTTTTTGTTTTGTATATATATATATATATATATATATATATATATATATATATATATATATATATATATATATGGGACACACATTATTTTTTAGACAAGATAAGAAATGTACCTTGGTCGAATAATTGTATATTAATCACTCTTGACATTAGTTCTTTGTACACCAGTATCAATCATGCAGATGGTTTACACGCAGTCGTATTTTACCTGAAAAACAGACCCATTGACAAATACAAACACGGGGTTATGATTCTTGAAATGATAGAATTTTGTCTGCATAATAATTTCTTTTTATTCAACAAAGACGTTTATCAGCAGCTAAGATAAGTTGCCATGGGAGCCTGCTTCTCCCCCAGCTATGCATGCTTGCACATGGGCTGGTGGGAGGAACAGGTCCTAAGGGTAACGCACAGAAAGGACTGGGACGCGCACATATTATGTTGGATGCGTTTCAATGATGAAATTTTGGTTGTGTGGAATGGGTCTCTCGACAGGGCTCGTGCGTTGATTAATAACATCAATGAAAATGAATTAAATCTACAATTCAATGCACTTTTATACAGCAGAGCCATTGACTTTTTGGATGTACATGTAGAGGTAGTCAATAACAAATTAGAAACTACTTTGCACAGGAAAAGCACTGCTGGTAACTCTACCCTATATGCCTCTAGTTTTCGTCCTTACCACATAACAAAAAGCATTCCATACGCGGAATTCCTGAGACTACGGAGAATATGCAGCACTGATCAGGAATTCCAGAAATGTGTGAGAGAAGCCAATAGCAGATTCGCAGATGGGTTACAGTAAACAGATTATTCAGGCGTCCCTTGACAAAGTAACTGAGGTCTCGCGAGAGAATTTACTGCTCAATAAAGTTTTGAGATCCTCTAGGAGGGCCAACACAGACGAAGTGACAAACAAGGCCAGTCAGGAAACCTGTCTCATAACTGCAAACAGCAGACAACACAGGCGGATTAGAGCCATCATTAACAACAGGTGGCCTATAGTCAAAACGGACATGGTTCTAGGAGAATTGCTACCATCCCAACCTATGTTAACTTTTAGAAAGGCTAAATCAATGCATAATGCTCTACTCAGGAGTAGTCCCAAGATTCCGTTTGGGGACTCGAATCCTAAGACCACATGGCTGGCACCAAAAAATGGCTTTTACAAGTGTAGCTCATATAGAGCATGCACATTTGGCAGTAATATGACCCAATATACATCTGTGTTTGGCCCCACCATCAATCATCTCAAGGGGGTGTATAACTGCTGCACAGAGTTTGCGGTTTATGTGTTAACATGTACCTGTGGTTTACAATATGTTCGGAGCACAAAATTACAAGTGCATGTTAGAATTCTCCAACATTTGAGGGCAATAGTAAACTCTGATACCTCCTACCCAGTGGCTAGACATTTTAAAGCAGTCCATAACAATGACCTGAGTTGCCTAAAGTATTTTGTAATTGGAGCTGTGCCCCCATTGAGAAGAGGAGGCAACAGGGAAAAAATACTGAGACGGTTGGAGGCAAACGTCACACTGGAATTAGATACACGCACACCAAATGGGCTTAACAACGGGGAGGAACTACATAATTTCCTCTAGTCAATAGGCTCACTGGATGGCTCTTGGTAGTTACATGATCCTGGGATTTTAAGTCTGTCATCCGTCCGGATATGAGTCTCAGGTCTTAATTGAACACAGACAGCAGTCTTGGAGGGGAATCATCTTGCTACCCCTACAGGAGTAAACCCAGTTGGACAGGGGTCTGTCCAGGTGCTATGCCATATAAGGATTAGATGAAATATCAAAGTATCTTCCATAAAGGTCATCCTCCTAATATCATGGGAATTGTTTTTTTTTCAAGACAAGGGAGGCAAAACAGGGCTAGCGGCCCTGTTTGGCATTATGAATACCACACGCTGTTATCCCTTCCATCCCCTATAGGTTATAGGGTTTTCTCTATGCACTTAAGCACTTTACTGCACACTTTGGCACTTCAATCTTATTTGCACTAAATGTAGGTTGTATATAGGTAGGTTGATTTGTGACAATATTTATGACTATTTGTTATTTATCTTCATATGAGTGCTGTGTTTACATTTGAAATATTGATGCAAAGCCTGTTTTTGATGACAAGGTCTAGGATGGATAGAATGCTCCAACATATACCAACGAGGGTACAGAATAAGATCGAGGCAACATGACCATAGATTCATAGCACTGTGCACTTTATTGTAATCCAGTTAGGAGGGATGCACTTTATAAATGATAGAGTTTTAGTAGCAATGTTGCACATCAGCGAGGGGTGAGTATTTTGCTGCTATAATTAATTGCATTTGTGCAGTTATATCAATTCGCCACACACCAAATGCTCTCATAGTTTAGCCATTTATTAGTGCGTCACATTAATGACACCATGAGTGGCAAGTAAGTTGTATGCACGTTGCACTTTAATTAAGGAGAATAGCACTTTATAAATGAAGGAGTTTTAACTGCAATATTGCACACTAGCGAGGGGCCGCAATATTTGGCTGCTATAAATTATTGCATTTGAGCAGTTATATCAATTCACCATGCAGCAAAAGTTCTCCCAAGTCATCCACTTATTAGTGCACCACAATAATGACATCAGGAGTGGCATGTAAGTTGTATGCACGTTGCACTTCAATTATTCTCCTGGTTTCAGCACCATCTATGCCATATCATCATGTTGTTCAATAATGATGCATTGGAGTAAGATTTTACAGTTTTTACATAGTAATATATAATAGCTATGTAATTCCATATCCAGTTATGACTAATCACAGTATTATATATTTATGTAATGAACAATGTTTTTATCGATACTTGCACTCAAATTTAAGTAAAGCAACAGGATCTAATGGTAAGGTATTGCGATGAAAGCTCCAGGTCATAGTCTGTTGTCCATGACCATACCTGTGTGGGGTCACATGGTGTGTAACATTCAAAATGGTGGTTTTGCGGCGCATCTCGTTATGTCAGCAAGCCCAGTGTGGTGGGTGAAACGAGTCCGTGTCCTGTACTTGCGTTGCACCGCATTGGGAATCATCTTGGATATATATATATCTTTCGGCATATATCTATATATATAGATATATATATATACATTTGATAACTGTAACATACATTAAAAAATTTATATAATGTATAATACATAATTGTATTTATTAGTTATATATTTTCATAGTAATACATTTAAAATATAAAAAATTATATAATGTAAAATAAATATTTTCATCATGTTACACTACTATATATGTACATATTACCTACTGGCGGTCGCCAGTAGGTAGTTATAGTTAGGATCTTGTTTCTATTCAAAAGCGTTTTTTCTTTTGCCAATATCTTTGGCGCCGTTTGACGAATCTTCGCGAAATTTGACAAACTAATGACCCGCTCAGGTCAGCTCCTGTCTTGAAAGTTTGGGGGTGATTCGTCAAGCGGGGGCCAAGAAAAAAGGGGGGTCCCAAAACGCGTTTTCCCCATGTTAATTTCGATTGGAACTTTAGACAAAGCTCCAGCCTAAACTGCTGAACGGAATTACACCAAATTTGGCAAAAAGGTAGGTCTTGGTCCAAAAAGTGTGCTTTTTTTTAAATGGTGTAAATCCGTTCAGTAGTTCCTAAGAAATTTAAAAAATAAAAATATCAATATCTGAGCACCAAGGAGGATTCACGAATCCTCCCAAGCACGAGCTTCATTCTGATTGGCTGCCAACACCCCAAACCAGGAAACAGTAGAAAAAAGATGAAAAACAAGAAAAGGGGGCAGGGTAGAAGCACCCTGACCCCCTAGGCCTGCTCAGGGGGTCGCCAAAAAAAGCATTTAAAAAAAATAAAAAATCAGCCGAATTCGCACTGGCTGCGCAAATCCGGCCGACATTTTGTAAAAAAAACAAAGCGCGGGCTGCCGCGCTTTTTTTTCTATAAACCCCCGGGTGGGCCAGGTCCCGGGGGCAATGTCTAATTATGTAGCGGGGGCGCATGGGGGCTTCTGCAGCCCCGGGGACCTCCACCTCCCCGGGGCTTTATTTATAATATGCGGTTTAGCAGGGTACTCGGTTTAGCAGGGCAGCGTGGAATATACAGATTTCCAAAGTGTAAACAAACACACCGCTTTGTCCTCACCTGCTCCACGCAAGAGCAGCAACAGCAGAAACTAACGGTAGCTGAAGGAGGTGTGCCCTCCACAACCATGTCAAAGATCAAAGTCTAAAATGGAGCATCTAGAACGAAGAGAAAATATATACCAGAATTCTGTTGTCCCCACAAATAAAACTGTGACACTGTCCCCAGGAGTTAAGAACATGAACGTGTATTTCTGTCTAAACAGAGATGCGAGGCACGGTTTTGCTTTTAATACAATGAACAAGACTGGTTTGGTGCCTAGCCTCAAGGCTCAGCTCGCATTAGCATGGACAGTCCCGCACCCCGACGCCCCTCCACGGCCCGCACTCTGGGAAGGGATGCTCGTCTGCCCGCGCTCGCAGGGACTGCTGAGAAGCGGGCACTTTATCTGCCCTGGGCCGGAGGACCACCAGCACTGAAAGGGGCTCCCTGCCACGTGCCTGTCACCGGCAGTGCCTCCAGAAGCCGGGCGCGCTCAGTTTCTGTCAACATGTATCTGTCACCCCTCTGACAGATGCATACAGAAAAAACAGGCCCCCGAGGCATGTTCCCCTTATCCACAACAGCGGCGCTTCCTACTGCACAGACGCCACCGGAGCAAGGTGGGAAGGCGCGGTGAGCACACGGCACAGGAGCACACGGCTCAGGCACACACGGCACAGAAGCACACATGTTCTCCATGGTTCGGCACCCACATACTGTTCGTACCAGTGTGTTTTCAAAACAATACCCCGCAGACATTCCGTTCACGGACCAAATGCCCAAACTACGCACCGAGCAGAGTTCATTCAACACGGCGAAATTATTTGGTCACTACGCGCTGCCATCACCTGGCTATCGATGTACTATAATGCACTTTACACACAAACACACATAACCATAACAACGAGCGGTGACACAATGTCAACTATCGCTAGAGCATCATTCATTGATGAGAGTTTGGAAATAAAGTTGCCATATTTTAGAAAGATCTGGGACTATCCAAATGTAAACCGTAAATATCCGCCTTTGCACGAGCATCCCTGACCAGACTCCAGAGCCTTATCACATCCCAACCCTTTTCTTAAACCACATACTGTGCTACAGATTTAATGTGACAATTTGCAGGCGCCCTTAGTGTATGCATGGAGATCACAGCGTGGTACTCACACAGGGAGAGTACACAACTCAATACGCTTGGTATATAACTTTACAAGCCCGATCGCTACCTTGCTCATGCCTGCTCCGAGGGCATGCAGCGGCCCCACACTCTCTTACCTGTGCGACTTCGTAGAGCAGCTTGTAGTGTTCCTCCCTCTTCTGAAAAGTACACAGGTTGCAGCCTATTCTAGGACGCGGCGGAAGATCTGGGCTCCCCTCTCCCCCAGCACAGGATGGCAGACGCACTGACAGGGAATCACCCTCCGGACGCGACTACAGTTTGTCATCAGTCACTCCCGCGTGGAGACACCGGCACGCCACTGTGAGATGGAGGCATGCACCGAGACGGTGTGCGGTGTGCGGCGCGCGGGGGAGCATCGAAGGTGGAAGCAGCATGCCCTTCCACCCTTCCTTAAGTATCTCTAATCTTTGCACCCACACATGCCGAGTTACGACTCAGTTCATGACAACACTCCCCCGTCTCTGCGCCAGCGCACATGACTACACAGTTTCAGCTCATGAATATTAATGCTGCCTCATTGATTATTTATGACACAACGTGTTAGCGGGAGGGGTGTCATAGCTGCTGCCGATGACAGATGAATATTTACTAATTAAGAAAGAATTGGAGTGTGGTTAAACAAAACTCACTGGGGGGAGTGCGATATCCTTTTAATGCAGGATGGGAGGATCGCCCGACAAGCCCTGCACAGAGAAGCACACGCTTGTCCCTTTATTTCACCCGTGCTCGTCTGCCTCCAGCTGATGTAAAAGCATTGGGTGCATTGAAGCATCGAGGGAGGGAAAGTGCTTAAGTTCATTTTCTCTCCCTACAAGTGCACCACATGTGATGAACATGGGTCATTGTAGCATCACCCAAACATGGACAGTACATGCTGCTTCTGCAACGAAAGGCATGAAGCTGTTAACCTGCCTCTGCCTCTGCCTTTAGTGGTAAGAACTCAGAAGTACAATGGGATGTTTTATTCACATGAGTTTTTAAAGCAACACATGCACCGAGGGGCAGTATTGTATTGCAGTGCAGCATTTATATAGCGCTTACTACTCCTATGTGGGGTACTGAAGGGCTTTACTACCTGTGTGGCAAGCTATGTCATGTAGGGTGTGTGGTTAGATAAAGGCGTGTACGTCATGATATGGACAATTTATTCTTACCAAGAGTCATAGGTTACACGTGTTTTACCTATTTTGAAGCATTTTCAACCAATGCACCAACTCTCCAGGTTGTATTCTGCATATGTAAGGGCAAGTTATTGAACTACATTCCAGTCCAACTCCACATGTGAAAACTAAACGCAAGCATAAGGAAATGAGTTGACATTTTGTTTATAATAAATGACATTTTTTCCAACAAACATCCTGCAAAATCTGTATATATATTAATCAATTTCCAACACTTCCAACACTTTCTGAAGCACTTATGCCTTACCCACTCAGATATCAGTTAGATGTGCAGATAATTCATTGATAATGTTTGTGAATACACACAAAGTTAAGTCTGTAGGTCTGCATTTTCTGGGATTTGAGTAAGTCTAATTAATTACTCACAAGTATGTGAGTGTAGTACACACTTGGGTAGCATCAGAGCTGGCTTTTGCATGGAGAGCACCCTGGGTGAAACCAAATTTGGTGCCGCCCCCACACTTTTCTTTGGACCTATGTTGACGGTAGACTGCTGTATGGAGCTTCAGCACCCTCTCTGTAGGGCGACACTGTGGGCGTGGGCCCAGTTCGCACATGCGAAAGGCTGGCCCTCGATAGCATACAGGATGACCATGTATCCAATAGATTTGTAGGGAAATTTGAATTGTGTACCTTACTCATAACAACAGTAAATTGATTTCAAGTTACCTGTGCACTTGACTGGCCAGATGTGATATCATCCAGTAAATCAAGGCAACAGTTAAATCTAGTGCGGCAGAGTTATATTTTTATTTAAAGTTTTCTGTACTTTGCAGCTTTAACAATATGTCAGCTACAGTTTTTTAAATTTCATTTTCTTTCTTAAGAATACATTTATTAGGGTTGTGCAAAATTCTCATAATTTTCTTCTGTGTAATTAAGGGAAATTCCACAAACATTGCACGAAATTATGTGAAAGAAAAAACAGCATTTAGCCCTGTATTTTAGCAAGAAATGCGTCTTTTCCGTTTTGGACATGAGGACACATTTCATGTAAAAGTGCAAAAAAACACACATGCTGTGAACAACATCCTCTCTTGTTCTGGTCGTTCACTTTGGTTTCATGTTAACATTTTGCCACAAGTGAGGCATAATTACTACACATAGTATAATGGTGAAATTTATGGAATTGCATGTAACAAGCATAACATGATACTATATGAGATTATGCCAGCATAGGGCCATTTTACCCAGGATATATATATATATATATATATATATATATATATATATATATATATATATATATATATATATATATATATATATATATATATATATATATAACCTACTGGCGGTCGCTAGTAGGTAGTTATAGTTAGGCCCTTGTTTCTATTCAAAAGCATTTTTTCTTTTGCCAATATCTTTGGCGCCGTTTGACGAATCTTCGCGAAATTTTCAAAACTAATGGTTCTCTCAGGTAAGCTCCTGTTTTGAAAGTTTCGGGGTGATTCATCAAGCGGGGTAGAGAAAAAAGGGGGGACCCAAAACGTGTTTTCCCCATGTTAATTTCCATAGGAACTTTAGACACGGCTACAGCTCGAACTGCTGAACGGAATTACACCAAATTTGGCAAGAAGGTAGGTCTTGGTCCAGAGAGTGTGCTTTTTTTTAAATGGTGTAAACCCGTTCAGTAGTTCCTGAGAAATTCAAAAAATAAAAATATTGATATCTGAGCACTGAGGAGGATTCGAGAACCCTCCCGAGCACAAGCTTCATTCTGATTGGCTGCCAATACTCCAAACCAGAATGTGTTGGAAGCCATCTTGTGACTCAGTAACCGAGTCACAAGAAAACTGTAGAAAAAAGATCAAAAACAAGAAAAGGGGGCAGGGTAGAAACACCCTGACCCCCTAGGTCTGCTCAGGGGGTCCCACAAGGACCCCCAGGGCCACACAAAGCATTTTTTTTTTTAAATCGTCCAAATTCATGATGGGTGCGCGAATCCGGCTGATTTTTTTTTTTTTTAAAACGAAGCGTGGACTCCCGCGCTTCGTTTTCTATAAGCCCCCGGGTGGGCCAGGTCCAGGGGGCAATGCTTAATTATGTAGCGGGGGCCCCGCAGTCCCTGGGGCTTTTAAAAAAAAAATGGGTGGGGGGCTCTTGCCCCCCCACCCTGCCCTGGGGACCGCCACCTCCCCTGGGCATATACATTTTAGGCTGGGGGGCCTCGCGGGACCCCCAAGCCTTGGGGACTGCCACCTCCCCGGGGCTTTAAATTATTTTGGGCGGGGGTGCCTCGCAGGCCCGCCCAAGGCCCGGGGACTACCACCTCCCCGGGTCTACATGATTTAAATGCGGGGGAGGCCATGCAGCCCTGGGGACCGCCACCTCCACGTGGCTACTTCCAAAACTACAGTGTGGGGGGGCTTGAGCCCCCCCCACACTGCCCCAGAGACCACCACCTCCCTGGGGCATTAAATATGTAAATACAGGGGTCCGTAGTGGACCCCCGGCCCCAGGGACCACCACCTCCCCGGGGCTTCAAAGTTGCTGGGAGGGGGGCCGCGCGGCCCCCCTCCTGGAGCCCTCTATGGCCATGGGGACCGCCACCCAGTATCCTTCAATGTCCCGGGTGCCCACCCCTGGGACATTGCCATAGCAAACACTGCTTTGGTTCTTGGAAGCGAGAGCAGGAAACCTGCTCTTGCTTCCAAGAAGCAAAGCTGAATTGCTTTTGGGCAAGGGAAGCTGCATGTTAGCAGCTCCCCTTGCCCAAAAGCAATACGCAATGCTGGCACCCGCAGGAGGCGGGGAGCTGGCAGGGACCGTGGGGGCATTGGGGCTCCCCCCGCATTCCCCAACTTGAGGGCCGGCCCCGGGGGATGGGGTCCCCAGGGCCAGAAGTGGCCCGGGAGGGGGTCCACTCGGCCCTCTCCCTTTTGATGTTTTAAAAAAAAAAAATTGGGATGTGGTCCCCGGGGCCAGAAGTGGCCCAGGGGAGGGGGGCCACACGGCCCCCTTCCCAGTTTTTTCTGTTTTTTAATAATAAATGCTCAGGCCCTGGGGGACGGGGTCCCCAGGGCCCAAAAAGTACTAAAACATGGGGGGCCACACAGCCCCCCTTCTAAAAATATTTTAAAAAGGGAAAAGCCGGCATCTCGCCGGAGGCCCCGCCCCCTCCCTGCACCACTGTGCAAACGCGCCTCCTGGCATGTTCTGAATTGGGGTATTAAGCCCCCTTGCCTCCAGAGGGTCCCTGGGGGCCAACTAGCCCACCAGGTACCTCCAGCAAGCCCCACACAGTGGGATTGCTGAGAGGTGGTCCGAGGCCACGCCCCTTTTTACACCACTCTGCAAACGTGCATCTTGGCGCACTGCTGGTGGGGAGATGAGGTCCTCTTGTGTCCTAAGGAACTCATCCCCCAACCAAGAGCGCGCCAGGAGGCATGTTTGCAGAGTGGTGGACAAAGCGGGCGTGGCCTGTGTCCACCGATCAGAAAACCCACTATCTGGGGCATACTGGAGGTATCAGGTAGGCTAGTTGGCCCCTAAGGACCCCCAGCAGCGAAGTGGACTTTAATTCCCATCCAAGAGCGCGCCCCTCCTGTTACCTCCACTAAGTCCCACACAGTGGGATTGCTAAGAGGTCTTCGGAGGCCACAACCCCCCTTTCTCCACCACTCTGCAAACGCACCTCCCGGCACAGTACTGGTTGGGGGATGAAGTCCACTTTACTCCTGAGGGACTTTGGGGGCCAAGAAGCCCTCCTGGAACCTCCTGTAAGTCCTACGCAGCGGAATTCCTGAGCGCTGGTTGGAGGCCCAGCTCCCTTTCACCACCGCTCTGCAAACGTGACTACCAGTTAAAGAAGCATTTGTAATTTAATAGGTCTCGCATTTGCAAGAGTTAGAGCTATTGGTGTTGTAAATGTAAAAGTTTTTTACTAATGTTTTTTGGAGTATGTTGTGCAGTGAAATTATGTGGATAGAAAGTATGTGGTATTTGGTGTATAGGAATTATATAGAGTGGGATTATGTGTTATGGAGAGCAATTATGTGGTATGGTAGTCTGTGTTGTGGAGTGGTAACCTCAGGTTCAGTCTTCCTCGTTTCCATAGAAGCTAAACTATGAACTCAATGAGACAAAAAAAGAAGAAATCACTGAGGAGCACTTGTGAACCTAGTCAGAGGTATGAGCCGGGCCACTGGAATTATGCGACTGTTTGGCTGCACCAACTTTCGCACAATTATATATTTTCCGCAATAGCCACATAATCCATCATCTGCTGCCTAATCTCAGGATTTGAAAAAAAAAAGCCTTGTTTCTAGCTCAAACGGCTCAAATGTTACCAAAAATGGAGCGACAAGTGTTACAGATTGGTGGAAGGTCCTTTCCAAGCCTAGAATGGTCACCTGTTACTTATTGCTAAATGTGGGTGTTAAATTGGTACTAATGGTGTGCAAGCCACTCTTGCTTCTTTCTGTACCTCTCTTGCCTCTTTCTACATTTCTGTTGCTTCTTTCTGCACCTTTCTTTCTTTTTCTGCACTTCTCTTGCCTCTTTCTGCACATCTCTTCTACTTGCTGCACCTCTTTTGCCTCTTTCTGCACCTCTGTTGCCTCTTTCTGCACCTCACTTGCTTCTTTGTGCACCCCTCTTGCCTCTTTCTGCACCTCTCTTGCCTCTTTCTGCACCCCTCTTCTCTTTCTGCACTCCTCTTGCCTCTTTCTGCACCTCTGTTCCTTCTTTCTGCGCTTTCTTTATTACTTTCTGCACCTCTCTTGTTTCTTTCTACACCCTCTTGCCTCCTTTCTCCATCCCTCTTCCCTCTTTCTGCACCTCTGTTGCTTCTTTCTGCACTCTCTCTTGTCTCCTTTCTCCACCCCTCTTCCCTCTTTCTGCAGATCTGTTGCTTCTTTCTGCACCTCTCTTGCTTCTTTGTGCACCCCTTGTGCCTCTTTCTGCACCCCTCTTCCCTCTTTTTGCACCCCTCTTGCCTCTTTCTGCACCTCTGTTGCATCTTTCTGCACCTCTGTTGCATCTTTCTGCACCTCTGTTGCATCTTTCTGCACTACTCTTGCTTCTTTCTGCACCTCCTTTGCTCCTTTCTACACCACTTGTGCCTCTTTCTGCACCCCTGTTCCTTCTTTCTGCTCTTCTTTTGTTTCTTTCTGCACCCCTCTCCCCACTTTCTCCACCCCTGTTCCCCCTTTTTGCATCTCTGTTGCTTCTTTCTGCACTTCTCTTGCCTCTTTTCCCACCCCTCATCCCTCTTTCTGCACCTCTGTTGCTTCTTTCTGCACTTCTCTTGCTTCTTTCTGCACCTCTGTCCCTTCTTTCTGCAACCCCTGTGCCTCTTTATGCACCCCTCTTCCCTCTTTCTGCTCCCCTCTTGCCTCTTTCTGTACCTCTGTTCCTTCTTTCTGCACTTCTTTTGTTTTTTTCTGCAACTTTCTTGCTTCTTTCTGCACCCTTCTTGCCTCTTTCTCCATCCCTCCTCACTCTTTCTGCACCTCTGTTGCTTCTTTCTGCACCCTTCTTGCCCCTTTCTGCACCCGTCTTTCCTCTTTCTGCACCTCTGTTGCTTCTTTCTGCACTTCTCTTGCTTCTTTCTGCACCCCTCGTGCCTCTTTCTGCACCCCTTTTCCCTCTTTCTGCACCTTTCTTGCCTCTCTCTGCACCTCAGTTCCTTCTTTCTGTACTTCTTTTGTTTCTTTCTACAGCTCTCTTGCTTCTTTCTACACCCCCTTGCCTCTTTCTCCACCCTCTTCCCTCTTTCTGCACCACTGTTGCCTCTTTCTGCACCTCTGTTCCTTTTTTCTGCACTTCTTTTGTTTCTTTCTGCACATCTCTTGCTTCTTTCTGCCCCCTCGTGCCTTCTTTCTGCACCCTCTTCCTCTTTTTGCACCTCTGTTCCTTCTTTCTGTACTTCTTTTGTTTCTTTCTGCACCCTTCTTCCCTTTTTTGCATCCCTCTTGCCTCTTTCTGCAGTTCTCTTGTCATTTTCTGTACCTCTCTTGCCTCTTTCTGCACCTCACTTGCCTCTTTCTGCACTTCTCTTGCTTCTTTCTACACCTCTGTTGCTTCTTTCAGGAATTCTCTTGCCTCTTTCTGCGCTTCTCTTGCCTCCTTCTGCACCTCACTTGCCTCTTTCTGCAACTCTCTTGCCTCTTTCTGCAGTTCTCTTGCCTCCTTCTGCACCTCTCTTGCCTCTTTCAATACTTCTCTTGCCTGTTTCTGCACCTCTCTTGCCTCTTTCTGCACCTCTCTTGCTTCTTTCTGCACCCTACTTGCTTCTTTCTGCACCCCTTTTGCCTCTTTCTGCACACCTCTTCCCTCTTTGTGCAACTCTCTTGCCTCTTTCTACACCTCTCTTCCCTCTTTCTGCACCACTCTGGCCTCTTTCTGTACCTCTGTTGCTTCTTTCTGCACTTCTCTTCCTTCTTTCTGCACCCCTCTTGCCTCTTTCTGTACCCCTCTTGCCTCTTTGTGTACCTCTCCTACCTCTTTCTGCACCCCTCTTGCCTCTTTCTGCACCTCTGTTGGTTCTCTCTGCACTGCTCTTGCTTCTTTCTGCACCTCTTTTGCTAATTTCTGCACCCCTCTTGCCTCTTTCTGCACCCTTCTTCCCTCTTTCTACACCTCTCTTCCCACTTTCTGTACCTTTCTTGCCTCTTTCTGCACCCCTGTTCCCTCTTTCTACACATCTCTTGCCTGTTTCTGCAACTCTCTTGCCTCTTTCTAAAGTTCTCTTGTCTGTTTCTGCGCCTCTGTTGCTTCTTTCTGCACTTCTCTTGCCTCTTTCTGCACCCCTCTTGCCTCTTTCTGCACTTCTCTTGGTAGTTTCTGTACTGCTCTTGTTTCTTTCTGCACCTGTATTGCACATTTCTGCATCCCTCTTGCTGCACCCATCTTCCCTCTTGTTGCACCTCTCTTGCCTCTGTCTGCACCCCTCTTCCTCTTTCTGCACCTCTGTTGTTTCTTTCTGCATTTCTATTGCTTCTTTCTGCACCTCTCTTGCAAATTCTCAGCCCCCTCGTGCCTCTGTGTGCACCTCTCTTGCCTCTTTCTGCTCCTCTCTTGCCTCTTTCTGCACCCCTCTTGCCTCTTTCTGCACTTCTTTTGCTTTTTTCTGCACTTTTCTTGCCTCTTTCTGCACCCCTCTTGCCTCTTTCTGCACCTCTGTTGGTTCTTTCTGCACTGCTCTTGCTTCTATCTGCTACTCTCTTGTACATTTCTGCACTCCTCTTGCCTCTTTCTGCACCTCTGTTGGTTCTTTCTGTACCTCTCTTGCCTCTGTGTGCACCCCTGTTCCCTCTTTGTGCACCTCTTTTGCCTGTTTCTGCAACTCTCTTGCCTCTTTCTACACTTTTCTTGTCTCTTTCTGCACCTCTGCTGCTTCTTTCTGCACCTCTGTTGCTTCTTCCTGGACTTCTCTTGCTCCTTTCTGCAGCTCTCTTGCTTCTTTCTGCACCTCTCTTGCCTCTTTCCGCACACACAGGGCTACTTTTAAACTGACCTCCCGTTCAGCAGTGCACACATGCAAGTGCAGAAAAGGGCTGCTGGCCTCTAAACTGCCATGCCCTATTATATGCTAGGGACTTAGAGGTAGTTTAATCCCCCTGCCCTATTATGTACTAGGGCCTTACAGGGGAGGACATGCCAATCACAGGGGTACCCCAACCAATAGTGTACCCTAGTGTATGTAGCTGTTTTACACTGTATTCTAAGTGTCTTTCAGCATAGCACTGGCTCTGGGCCTGGTTAGGCAGAGCCCAGGGTCAGTCAGAGTCAGTTACCACCAGTACCAGTCAGCAAAAAGTTGGTGGGTGCCCAGTGCACAGGATGACTTTGCAACAAGGCCTCTTTCTGCACCTCTGTTGGTTCTTTCTGCATATCTCTTGCTTCTTTCTGTACCTTTCTTCCTCTTTCTGGACTTCTGTTGCCTTTTTCTGCATTTCTCTTGCTTCTTTCTGCGCCTTTCTTCCTCTTTCTGCACATGTCCTACCTCTGTAGGCATAGTTAGAAATTAGCATTTAAAAAAAACTTAGAAATTCACTGAAAAAACCACAGGTTTCAGGGACGTTATAGATAGAATTTAGCACTTAAAAAACCTTTGAAATTCACTGAAAAAACCATAGGTTTCAGGGACGTTATAGTTAGTTGGACATTTCACTCGTACAAAACCAGAGAAATTCTGCAGTTATAGTTAGTTGAGCTAACTATAACTCGCGCCCCCGCAATGCACTGCTGATGACGTTACATATTATATCACTCATGACATGGTCAGTGACATCACTGATGACATCACTGATGACATCTCAAATGACATCACTGGTGACATCACTGATGACATCATCCACGTGATAATCTGATGCACCTCCTCACACCCTAATATAACCTTTGATACACCCACTCTAAAATACAGACTACCATTTTCGAAACCAGTTACTACATACCCACTTACTGATTCCTAGGTCTCACACACACATCCACTCATTCACCCATACAGTCACTCATACATGCAGTCACTCATCAATACAGCACTATCATATGCACTCATACACCTATACAGACACTCACACACCGCCACTCATCCATAGAGTTACTCACACACCTAGTCAGTCATGCAAAGAATCAATCACACTCCCATTTACTCGCCTAAACAGTTATACACACACCACCTCACTTATTCATACAAATACTAACACATACTTACTCTCTTATACAATCACTGACACAAGCACACACTCATCCATACAGCCACTGTCACAATCACTCACTCTCACATATAGTCATTTATATAGTCCAAAACTCACATATACTGCCTTTCACATATGTAGTTACTCACACATGTACCACTGAGACATCCATTCACTTACCAACACACCCATATACACGCTCACCCACCCATACAGCCCTTCACAGATGCACTCTTGAACCCATACACCCAGTGAATCACCCACTCACACATCTATGCACAGTCACACCCCCCCACCCACCCACACAGACACTCAGGCACCCATACAGATACTCAGACAACCAATCAATAACCCATATAGACACTCATGTAGCTACTCACCGACCCATGCAGCCGCTCACACCAACTGATAGACTGATACAGACATTCACACAGTTTAGTCACTAACCCATGCATTCAGTAAGGCACGTTTAATCACTCACTTATACAGTCAGTCACACACCTACTAAATCATCCATTCAGACACTCATACACCCACTCATTCTTCAATACATCTTGGCATATATATATATATATATAAAACATAACTTTACAGAAACAGACAGTCACTGGATGATGCCATCAGGGATGTCAACAGTGATGTCATTTGAGATGTCATTTGAGATGTCATCAGTGATGTCACTGATCATGTCATGAGTGATGTAATATGTGACGTCATCAGCAGTGCATTGCGGGGGCGCGAGTTATAGTTAGCTCAACTAACTATAACGGCTGAATTTCTCTAGTTTTGTACGAGTGAAATGTCCAACTTACTATAACGTCCCTGAAACCTGTGGTTTTTTCAGTGAATTTCTAAGGTTTTTTTAAATGCTAATTTCTAACTATAACGTCCCTGAAACCTATGGTTTTTTCAGTGAATATATAAATAAATACAAACACATTTACATATATGTGTTTGTGTTTATATATGAATATATATATGTATATATAGTATTTATTATTAGTCAAATATATTTAATTTACATTACATTAAATTTATATATTAATATATTTAACATTTGCTACTTTAAGCTATATTTATATTGAAAAATCAATATTTTTGTACAATATTAGTGTCAAAGATATTTTTTATCCAATATTTTTGTTCTTACAATTATAAACATAGGGGCACGATATTGTGGTATACAATATTTTTGACACAATATTGTGTCAGTGAACCCTTTTTTGGGATCTGTTTTTTCAGTATGTGGTGTAGTGTCATGTCGTGTTTTTAGGTCGTTCTTAGGTACAGTAACAATCCATCTGTGCTTTGGATGAGCACAGCCTATGACTCTGCATATTCACAATCCTGTAAATAATATTTGCTTATTATTGCATACCCAGAATTCTCTGAGTCAACGTTGTCTTTCTGTGCCACCACTATAGTTTCTGTATTTGAAACACTATCGATCAAATTAAGTTCCTCTTAATACATTATTGAGTTGTAGACATTGTAAGGTTTGCAACCATACATATGTAAAGTAGTCCTTTGCACACATAAAGCAGAATGTTCTTTACGTCTATGCCATGCTATCTCTATGTGGCTTTAGTTTTCACTTCCAATGTGTGGTACTTACAAATGTTCCCTATTGCTCTATTAAATCCTGACAGCCTTAATAACAGAGTGCAAGCAGCCTGACTCACATGCCTGTCTAGTATGGAGACTGATAGCCTCTTCACATGTCACCCAGTGACGTTTAAATCTAGGGCAGTGTGCTCCTCTAGGAAAGTACTCTATCAGCAGACTCCTACGGCTAATGAACAAATACGATTGGGGCAGAGTGTGAAGAGGGATAGTTTACTGTTCATAACACTGTCAACAACCAATGGATTAAAGAGGCTTACACCAACTACCCTATGGCTGAGAAGTAATGTTCTTAAGCCTCTCTCTGTGTTTGATGAGCACTGGTAGGCAGTTAACCCCTTAACCACGGAGGCTTTCCTTGCCCCGGGGCTGAGACATATTTTGGATGTTAAGGGAGCTTCACGGTTAAGCGTTCAGAACTTCTATTCCACATAGTGTATCCAAGCAAAATTCTGCATCCTATTGTCCCACGTGTTGGGAATTCAAAGAAAATCGTGAAAATATAGCAAAGGCATTTTTGAAAGATCACTATATTCCTAGTTTACTTTCAGGAACAAATATAGTTGGAAATAAAATTGGTTGTTGAGTTTTCCATTATTTAGTTTTTTCTATTGACCCTGCACCCTGGTGCAAGGGTGCCTTCGTTACAGTCAGGATTGTTTTTGTGCAGGAAGGGATACCTTCCTGCACAATACCAATACTTAACAGTATTTTCCTTTTTCTCTGTGTGCTGATGAATGCAGCACGAATAAAGGAGGAAGTAACAAAGAGAAATATATATATTACTTGTTACGTCTGATTCAAGGATGTGCCACATTTTCGCACAATCTCAGGTTTACTCACCTTAGTAACTCTGGGGTTGTGTCAAAATCCATGGCTGGATGCATAGGAATGCCTATGCTCCACTCATGGAATGCCTTCCCAACACAAGGTAATGCAAGGCAGTACGGTGCACCATCTTGTGTTACTTTTTATTTACTAAGTATCACAAAGTCACACAAAGTGTATTTTTGCGGCTTAGTAAATGCACATTGGCTTACATTTGAAAGCCGAATATGGAGAGAAATCCAATAATAGTAAAACGTTTTGCTGTTTTGTGTTCCCACACTTCTGATTAAAAATGGTTTATCGCTTGTGTAGGTGTGCATATTGTCTGCAACAGAAAAGGTCCCAAACATAATGTAACTTTAGCAGCAGTGTTTGGGCCCTGGCACGGCTGTCCCACAAGGGAAGTTCTAAATGCAAGAATATCTGAAAAGTAGACACCCAGGGAAATCTAGGGTGGTGTAACCTGTGTGGACCACATGACATTTTCCTACCCAGAATGACTTGCAGATCTCAAGTTTTTGCTAAATTCATGCATCGTCCTTAATTTCGATGAAGGAAAGTTCTGTATTCTGCAGGGATCTACAAAATTCCCACCACCTAATTTTCACGCACTTCTCCCATTAAAACAGTATTGCATTGTGTAGCTCAACTTATCAACATGAAAGGCCTGAAAGCACAACCTAGAGACATCATATTTTTACCATGAAGCTTGACCCATTTGGCAATGCCGGTAGCTGTAGTATTTGGGCCCAGGCTCAGTCGCAACTCAGGGAAACCTACCAAAGCTAGACATTTCTAAAAGCTAGACACCTACGAGTATCAGGAGAGGTGTAACAGTGGCTACAATCATACATTTTCCACACATTTTTGTGAGCGAAAAATTCTGGAATCCGTTGGGAGCCACACAATTCCTACTCACAGCGTGCCAGCATTCCTGCACTCTTGCTAATAAAAACACTTGGGCGGCTGAGCCTATCTCCTAAGACAGAAATGGATGAAGACTTTAAAGATATGAAGTTAATGATGTGTTCACATAGTCCTACGTTTGGACTGCTCTTTTCTCAGGTTATTGGAAATATGGGAATATTGAGTGGTAGGAATGTTGTACCGCACCTATTATTATTTTCCCCTGGTGTCTAGTGGGTTTCTGCTTCCCCTGACAGGAGTAGATTGGGACTAAAAACCCCCGCCACTGTTCAACCCACCACAGGGGTAGTAATAAAAGACTTTTGCCCCAGCAAACCAATTGACCTTGACCAATGTCTGGGCTGCCATCCTCACTCCTTTTTAAAAAAAAGAAATCCCTAGCACCTAGTTGGCTTCTGTATTCCCCCCCGCCAGCAAGGGGGGGGGGCAAAAAAGATTTGGTGCCTTTTTTGGGGGCAGGCCTTGGCCTGATGCCAGGGTGGGTCACCCCCTCTCAATTTTTTTATTAATCCCTGGTGTCCAGTGAGCTTTCTGTTCCATCCACCCTCAGGAGGCAGACAGACTGTTTAGCCCCTTTTGGGTGGGTGCATGGCCCAATGCTTGGGCATGCCTCACCCACCCATTTTTTTAAGAAAGAAAAACCCTGGTGTCTATATGCTTTCTGCCCCCTGGGGTGTAAAAATATTGTGTTGCCCGTTTTGGGGTGGGCACAGGGCCCAATGTCACTGGAGACCACCAACAATCTTTTCTTATGTGGTCGGGGTAAATCCCTTCTAATGTATAAGTGGTAACGATCAGATGATGTATTCAAGATATGCACATTACTTTTTTCTAATCTGTAATTATAGATATATAGTTTACTGATAGATAAGGGCGGGTGGATCCTGAGAGGATTTGAAGAAGTGATATTCGATTTGCAGATTTTATTTTGACCTATGACACATTTGTTAAATCTAGCTGTAAAGGGCCTTGTTCCATCAGCAATTTTGTTCTGACAAATGCCTTCTTAATTTGTTGTGTGACAAACCGATGTTATTGCTTCTAGATATAAATACAGTTTACTGGGCTTTTAGTCCATTCCTTAAGCTAGTTTTAAAATTTAATTTGTTAAAAGGTATTAGCCCTTCCATCACCCACATCTTAATAAGAAAGGATTTGAGTGCACAATTGCTGATTCTCAAGTACATATGAAGACTGTATACTGGACTACAACTTGAAAGGACTTATATAAATATGACACCTGTATTATACAGGTTTATTATGTTAATTGCTCTTATATGACTTTTCTGCAAATATACACTGTTTGTTAACATTTGATATTTTGTGAAGCGCTTTACTGCCCATTCAGGGCCTCATCTACAAGAAAATGACGCAGTGGGGCGCCGCAAGCCATTTAGCAGCACCGTGCTGCGTGATTTTCAAAGCACAGGGATGCATCGTGTTAACAACAATACAACACATTCCGGTGCTTTCCCCTGCGCTGATGCACAATTGGCTGCTATGTGCCAGCGCAGGCAACCGTGTGTCATTTGGCAAGGGTGCTTGCACTGAGGGGAGGATTGTTTCTGTGTAGGAAGGGACACCTTCCTGCACAAAAACAATAATTAATGGCATTTTCCTCTTTCTATGCGTGCTGCAAAATGCAGCATGCATACAAATGGGAAGAAACAAGAAGAAATAAAAGTATTTCTCCTCGTTGCGCCATTCCTACGTCTTCCTTGGGGAGGCGTAGGATACTGACACATTCCCAGTTTACAAAATTTTGTAAATCAGGGAATGCGTCAAGTTCCATGGATGTTGCGAGGGAACACCCACAGCAACACCCATGGAACGCCCCTTTCACACAGAGTAATGCGTGAAAGGGGCCCATATTTACAAGGCCATGAAGAGTCACGCAAGGTGACTTTACGTGGTCTTGTAAATATGGGCAAGCCCATTGTGCTGCCGGTGCGTAATAAAAGTGACTCTTCCGCGGCGCAACAGACTTGTAAATAAACCCCCTGAATCTGGTTCACACTATATAAACCTACAAATTGATAAATTCAATTTCTTTTAGTTTTAAATAAGGACCGATGATCATTTACTCAGAATTTAATTTCACAACCAACTTTTAACA
The DNA here is from genome assembly GCA_963921515.1 of Calotriton arnoldi. Taxonomy (NCBI): domain Eukaryota; kingdom Metazoa; phylum Chordata; class Amphibia; order Caudata; family Salamandridae; genus Calotriton; species Calotriton arnoldi. The sequence goes on from CAWUFW010009801.1 coordinate 701,073, forward strand.
GCATTAAATACTGAAGTTACAGTATTATGATGTTCAAACTCCAAATAACTTAGCATACAAAATAACTGAACAATATTTGCATCTTTGTTATAACGAAGAAGTTAGGTCACACTTGCAGCAAAGCAAGTTCCTTAAAGAACCAAACAGTGCAACTTTCTGGAAAACATCATAGTTAAATGGCACCATTTATTCTTGTGATACATGTTTATGGACTTATGGACCAGTTGTTAGTTTATGCTTGTTACCTTTTATGCACAGGACTTCTGTAACTGCATAACGAGAGAGAACCAAATTTTAAAGCAGGTCTGACTAAATCTGTGGCAATGAATGTGACATTATGCAGCGTATTATGCCAAAAAACACATTATGCTGTGCACTGTGTGTCATTATTACACTGATATGTTCAAACAAAGGATTATACATTGCTACAGAAGATACAAAGATTTGTTAAGGAAGCACATTCAGCAGATCATTTAAAAAATGTTATCGTTGTTAATGATTCTGTTTTGGGTGAAGGACAGGATTACCATTTTATGAATTTGCAATTTTTTTTTCCTGCCACAGTGAAAATAGATTTTGTAAAAACTTACAAAGTGTAACTGTCATCACAAAGTAAGCCTGTCTATTGCCACTGCTCTTCCCAAAAATTTAAGTTGCATTTTTATTTTTAAATTTACTCTGAACTCACTTTACAATGCCTCCAAAATCACATGCTTCCTTTAAGAACTGCAAAAACAACAGTTGATGGACAGAATGCAGAACAATGACATACATTCACCCCAGTACGGAGATCTGGGCCTAAATCCATCGTTTTTTTGCTCACCATGCCATTCCAGTTTGAACCCAGCCATATGCAAATCAGTCTTGACCCTGTGCCTCATGGGAACAGTCCAGCCCGAACTGCCAAGCCAGGTCCTCCCTGGACTGGAAACAAGCATCCTAGGACCGGCTTCGGGTTTCACCCCTCTTCAGCCAGGATAGCTTGATTCCAGTGGCATGGAGAGCACGGGACCCACGTCTGGGCATACCCGTCCCACTCGGGTGACAAATGCAAAAACAACAGTTGATGGACAGAATGCAGAACAATGTCATACATTCACCCCAGTACAGAGATCTGGGCCTAAACCATCGTTTTTTGCTCACCATGCCATTCCAGTTTGAACCCAGCCATATGCAAATCAGTCTTGACCCTGTGCCTCATGGGAACAGTCCAGCCCGAACTGCCAAGCCAGGTCCTCCCTGACTGGAAACAAGCATCCTAGGACCGGTTTCGGGTTTCACCCCTCTTCAGCCAGGATAGCTTGATTCCAGTGGCATGGAGAGCACGGGACCCACGTCTGGGCATACCCGTCCCACTCGGGGTGACAAATGCAAAAACAACAGTTGATGGACAGAATGCAGAACAATGTCATACATTCACCCCAGTACGGAGATCTGGGCCTAAATCCATCGTTTTTTTGCTCACCATGCCATTCCAGTTTGAACCCAGCCATATGCAAATCAGTCTTGACCCTGTGCCTCATGGGAACAGTCCAGCCCGAACTGCCAAGCCAGGTCCTCCCTGGACTGGAAACAAGCATCCTAGGACCGGTTTCGGGGTTTCACCCTCTTCAGCCAGGATAGCTTGATTCCAGTGGCATGGAGAGCACGGGACCCACGTCTGGGGATACCCGTCCCACTCGGGGTGACAAATGCAAAAACAAACAATTGATGGACAGAATGCAGAACAATGTCATACATTCACCCCAGTACAGAGATCTGGGCCTAAATCCATCGTTTTTTGCTCACCATGCCATTCCAGTTTGAACCCAGCCATATGCAAATCAGTCTTGACCCTGTGCCTCATGGGAACAGTCCAGCCCGAACTGCCAAGCCAGGTCCTCCCTGGACTGGAAACAAGCATCCTAGGACCGGTTTCGGGTTTCACCCTCTTCAGCCAGGATAGCTTGATTCCAGTGGCATGGAGAGCACGGGACCCACGTCTGGGCATACCCGTCCCACTCGGGGTGACAAATGCAAAAACAACAGTTGATGGACAGAATGCAGAACAATGTCATACATTCACCCCAGTACAGAGATCTGGGCCTAAATCCATCGTTTTTTTGCTCACCATGCCATTCCAGTTTGAACCCAGCCATATGCAAATCAGTCTTGACCCTGTGCCTCATGGGAACAGTCCAGCCCGAACTGCCAAGCCAGGTCCTCCCTGGACTGGAAACAAGCATCCTAGGACCGGTTTCGGGGTTTCACCCTCTTCAGCCAGGATAGCTTGATTCCAGTGGCATGGAGAGCACGGGACCCACGCCTGGGCATACCCGTCCCACTCGGGGTGACAAATGCAAAAACAACAGTTGATGGACAGAATGCAGAACAATGTCATACATTCACCCCAGTACAGAGATCTGGGCCTAAATCCATCGTTTTTTTGCTCACCATGCCATTCCAGTTTGAACCCAGCCATATGCAAATCAGTCTTGACACTGTGCCTCATGGGAACAGTCCAGCCCGAACTGCCAAGCCAGGTCCTCCCTGGACTGGAAACAAGCATCCTAGGACCGGTTTCGGGGTTTCACCCCTCTTCAGCCAGGATAGCTTGATTCCAGTGGCATGGAGAGTACAGGACCCACGTCTGGGCATACCCGTCCCACTCGGGGTGACAAATGCAAAAACAACAGTTGATGGACAGGATGCAGAACAATGACATACATTCACCCCAGTACGGAGATCTGGGCCTAAATCCATCGTTTTTTTGCTCACCATGCCATTCCAGTTTGAACCCAGCCATATGCAAATCAGTCTTGACCCTGTGCCTCATGGGAACAGTCCAGCCCGAACTGCCAAGCCAGGTCCTCCTGGACTGGAAACAAGCATCCTAGGACCGGCTTCGTGGTTTCACCCCTCTTCAGCCAGGATAGCTTGATTCCAGTGGCATGGAGAGCACGGGACCCACGTCTGGGGATACCCGTCCCACTCGGGGTGACAAATGCAAAAACAAACAATTGATGGACAGAATGCAGAACAATGTCATACATTCACCCCAGTACGGAGATCTGGGCCTAAATCCATCGTTTTTTTGCTCACCATGCCATTCCAGTTTGAACCCAGCCATATGCAAATCAGTCTTGACCCTGTGCCTCATGGGAACAGTCCAGCCCGAACTGCCAAGCCAGGTCCTCCCTGACTGGAAACAAGCATCCTAGGACCGGTTTCGGGCTTTCACCCCTCTTCAGCCAGGATAGCTTGATTCCAGTGGCATGGAGAGTACGGGACCCACGTCTGGGCATACCCGTCCCACTCGGGGTGACAAATGCAAAAACAACAGTTGATGGACAGAATGCAGAACAATGTCATACATTCACCCCAGTACAGAGATCTGGGCCTAAATCCATCGTTTTTGCTCACCATGCCATTCCAGTTTGAACCCAGCCATATGCAAATCAGTCTTGACCCTGTGCCTCATGGGAACAGTCCAGCCCGAACTGCCAAGCCAGGTCCTCCCTGGACTGGAAACAAGCATCCTAGGACCGGTTTCGGGGTTTCACCCCTCTTCAGCCAGGATAGCTTGATTCCAGTGGCATGGAGAGCACGGGACCCACGTCTGGGCATACCCGTCCCACTCGGGTGACAAATGCAAAAACAACAGTTGATGGACAGAATGCAGAACAATGTCATACATTCACCCCAGTACAGAGATCTGGGCCTAAATCCATCATTTTTTTGCTCACCATGCCATTCCAGTTTGAACCCAGCCATATGCAAATCAGTCTTGACACTGTGCCTCATGGGAACAGTCCAGCCCGAACTGCCAAGCCAGGTCCTCCTGACTGGAAACAAGCATCCTAGGACCGGCTTCGGGGTTTCACCCCTCTTCAGCCAGGATAGCTTGATTCCAGTGGCATGGAGAGCACAGGACCCACGTCTGGGCATACCCGTCCCACTCGGGTGACAAATGCAAAAACAACAGTTGATGGACAGAATGCAGAACAATGACATACATTCACCCCAGTACAGAGATCTGGGCCTAAATCCATCGTTTTTTGCTCACCATGCCATTCCAGTTTGAACCCAGCCATATGCAAATCAGTCTTGACACTGTGCCTCATGGGAACAGTCCAGCCCGAACTGCCAAGCCAGGTCCTCCCTGGACTGGAAACAAGCATCCTAGGACCGGTTTCGTGGTTTCACCCTCTTCAGCCAGGATAGCTTGATTCCAGTGGCATGGAGAGTACGGGACCCACGCCTGGGCATACCCGTCCCACTCGGGTGACAAATGCAAAACAACAGTTGATGGACAGAATGCAGAACAATGTCATACATTCACCCCAGTACAGAGATCTGGGCCTAAATCCATCGCTTTTTTGCTCACCATGCCATTCCAGTTTGAACCCAGCCATATGCAAATCAGTCTTGACCCTGTGCCTCATGGGAACAGTCCAGCCCGAACTGCCAAGCCAGGTCCTCCCTGGACTGGAAACAAGCATCCTAGGACCGGCTTCGGGGTTTCACCCTCTTCAGCCAGGATAGCTTGATTCCAGTGGCATGGAGAGCACGGGACCCACGTCTGGGCATACCCGTCCCACTGGGTGACAAATGCAAAAACAACAGTTGATGGACAGAATGCAGAACAATGTCATACATTCACCCCAGTACAGAGATCTGGGCCTAAATCCATCGTTTTTGCTCACCATGCCATTCCAGTTTGAACCCAGCCATATGCAAATCAGTCTTGACCCTGTGCCTCATGGGAACAGTCCAGCCCGAACTGCCAAGCCAGGTCCTCCCTGGACTGGAAACAGGGAAACCGGTCCCAGGATGCTTGTTTCCGGTCCAGGGAAGACATGGCTTGGCAGTTCGGGCTGGACTGTTCCCATGAGGCACAGGGTCAGACTGATTTGCATATGGCCATGTCTGAACTGGGGTGGTGGAGTGAGCTAAAGAATGATGATGGATTAAACCCAGATCAGTTGACTGGGGGTGAGTGTTTGATTTGCTCTAACGCTCCGTCCATCATCCCCTTTGGTATCGCTTTGTTCGCCCTAAGTTGGCAGGGTATGCCCAGACGTGGGTCCCTTGCTCACTCTGCCACTGGATTCAAGATAGCCTGGCTGATGAGGGTTTTGAACCCGAAACCGGTCCCAGGATGCTTGTTTCCGGTCCAGGGAAGACATGGCTTGGCAGTTCGGGCTGGACTGTTCCCATGAGGCACAGGGTCAGACTGATTTGCATATGGCCATGTCTGAACTGGGGTGGTGGAGTGAGCTAAAGAATGATGATGGATTAAACCCAGATCAGTTGACTGGGGGTGAGTGTTTGATTTGCTCTAACGCTCCGTCCATCATCCCCTTTGGTATCGCTTTGTTCGCCCTAAGTTGGCAGGGTATGCCCAGACGTGGGTCCTTTGCTCACTCTGCCACTGGATTCAAGATAGCCTGGCTGATGAGGGTTTTGAACCCGAAACCGGTCCCAGGATGCTTGTTTCCGGTCCAGGGAAGACATGGCATGGCAGTTCGGGCTGGACTGTTCCCATGAGGCACAGGGTCAGACTGATTTGCATATGGCCATGTCTGAACTGGGGTGGTGGAGTGAGCTAAAGAATGATGATGGATTAAACCCAGATCAGTTGACTGGGGGTGAGTGTTTGATTTGCTCTAACGCTCCGTCCATCATCCCCTTTGGTATCGCTTTGTTCGCCCTAAGTTGGCAGGGTATGCCCAGACGTGGGTCCCTTGCTCACTCTGCCACTGGATTCAAGATAGCCTGGCTGATGAGGGTTTTGAACCCGAAACCGGTCCCAGGATGCTTGTTTCCGGTCCAGGGAAGACATGGCTTGGCAGTTCGGGCTGGACTGTTCCCATGAGGCACAGGGTCAGACTGATTTGCATATGGCCATGTCTGAACTGGGGTGGTGGAGTGAGCTAAAGAATGATGATGGATTAAACCCAGATCAGTTGACTGGGGGTGAGTGTTTGATTTGCTCTAACGCTCCGTCCATCATCCCCTTTGGTATCGCTTCCTTTAAGAACTGGCCACCCAGAACAGTGTTTTGAAAACCATTATTAGCACACGTGTCTCGATTGGATGCATTATAAGAAAACATCAGACATAAGACACTAAAATGAGAAAGCCTATTCAGCCTGCTTCATTTATATTTATATTTGTAAGGTTGTTGTTTCCTTCCATAAAGAGGAGATATTAACACCATCTGGGTGTCATGCAGTCACATTCTCGGACCAAACAGAGCACCACCATTCTGCATATTCACATGATCTTGACATCTTTTTCTGAACTCTGTACATTGACATTTGACACACATTTCATTGAGTGTCTGTGCAGGATAATTTTATCTGAAATGGATTTGCTTACATTTCCACTTCTTAGGAATATTATGAAACCACCTTGAACAGTCTGTACAAAGGCTAGGTACACTACGCAAACTGTTGTCATTTGTGTTGTCCGCTCGGCAGCAGGACTATCACAACAGAATAAACAATAGAGGCCGGTCTGGTATTTAGGCCTGGCAACATGGGTGATGTTTATTTTATAAACAGCATCACTTCCTTGTTTAGTTAGAGCAGCATTTCACTGGCACTGAGGTCCCCCATGCCTGAGTTACAGCCCAGCTCATTACTATTTACCTCTGTGAGGGCTGCTGCTCAGCTCTCCACCAAGAAAGGCATCCTGAGGACACTTACCAACAGGTAATTAAGAGCTAGATCACCCTATAGGGATTTAGCAGATTCACCCACACTAAAAATACTAGGTTAAGTGCAGTAGCAGATGCTACTTAACAGCATTGGTGGGGCGAGGGTGGGGGATGGAGGGAGGAGGTAAATAATAAAAATTTTAAAAATCACACTTACCTTTACACCGCCAGCCACAGCCTCTTCTTCCTCCGTCCTCCTGTCTGCACTCGGCAGGAACCACACAGCCTCCCACAATCCCCTGACCAATCACAACGCTGCCTTAAAGCAGCGTTGTGATTGGTCTGAGCGTCATGGTTTGGCGCTCAGACACAGACTGGCAGGCTGTGCATGTTCTCCACCCAGGCTGTAATGCAGCCTGTGTGGAGAACATGCAGAGTGCTCATGACGGTTTGGCCGGCCAGAGACGGCCGACCAAACCATCATGCGCACATTAGGTGCTTCCATCACTCCTCTCTCTGTGAGGCGAAGAGCTCATTCCCGCCCACCTGGCTTCAGCTGCAAGCTGAATACAAAAAACAAAATGATAATAACAAACGTTATCATTTTATTTTTGTATTCAGCTTGCAGTTGAAGAAGTGGTGCGACGCTCCTCCGCCTTTGCGGAGGAGTCACCACTGGTTAAGTGGCGCTAGGTAGGAGTGCAATATAACACAGGACTTATATGCAGCATATATTTCTATGAGCCTTTTAAAGGATCACCACATAGTTGTACCCTCTCTGAATTCTGACTATTAACATGGCCAGAGGAGAAGAAGCAATAAACATGCTAGTAAACTGCAGACATGCAGTTACTCAAAAGCTCCAACAATGTGGACTGCAACTTACAGGTTGAGACTTTATCTTCGTGGTTGACGACCATGAAGCATTTAGGATGGAGGTATTCTATTCATGGTTTACGATCCCAGCAGCTGATACACGAACAAAACTTTTTCATACCTACACAGAAGCTGCAGTTCCTAATAACTACACAGCTTACAAAGCATTAGAAATACCACTAACTTACCAAGAACATCAAAATTGTTTTGAAGGCGCCCTACCACACACTACTATAAAGTTAGACTAGGTCCCCTAAGCAGTGAGGGAGCAACATGGCCAGTGTTAGCCGGTTACACACCACATCCAAACTTCATAAATCTGACTGCACCACAACTACGTACATTATACAGAGATCTAGTCAGAATATACAGATGTTTGACCCAATTTGTCATGCGAACAATGACAATTAATCCTGCGAGGGCCACTCAAGCTGCACATCTGCAATTGGCTACATCTGGAATTAGTCCTGTAACTATCAACGCGGTCATGGGGAAAAATTCCCATCAGACAGGAGGAAATTCCGTTCTGGATTGCAAAGAAAACTAGTCAGCTTGAAGCAGTGTTTCCCCATATGGGACCCCAGGAAAAACAGAATTCTCATAGTATGCTTGCTGATGGGGATGGCTACCCCCGTGGAAGACTGCACCTCTTGGGGTACAGTCTTTGCTGCAGTGTATACCAGAACACATGGTACAACCTCATTAGCAGTTTTGCCAGAGGTGCTTAAGCAGATTCAAACTTAGTCCGGACAGACACTGCCCTAGATCTGGAGATGAAACCAATAGGCAACTTTGCCACAGTATCCATCATAATGTTAAGTACCATTATAGGGGAAGCAGCAGCGTTGGCTATATGCCAACGACTTAGGGAATTGGCTCTGGGAGAACAAGAGCCCGAATTACCTTAAATTATCGAAGAAACCTGTGTATCGGTAGGCGAGATAATTTGGGAGCTAGACCTAGTAAACCACAAATTAAGAGTAATTCTGAAAAGGATAACTCAAAGCAAGCACCTGAATCTTCTAAGAAGAAGTGGGATAATGAGAAAAATATAGAAAAGACTAAAACACGGAGTGGTTCTCTTCAACAGGAGGCCACTGAGAAATGCTATAATTTGTGTAATCGTGATATTTTCAAAATGCCTGACAGGTATCAGGATATTGATACACATTCCTCACATTCCTTTCAGGAGTCATCGAAAAATGCTCGGAGACAGGTGGACGATCAGAGCACAGATCAGAGGAGTACATAAAACCGAAGAAGGCCTCACAATGCTCTTCTGACTTCATAATAAAAAAGGAAGACAAACCTAAACAATCCAAGCCTCAATTCAAACAGAAGGTAGCTGGGCTTAAAGTCAAGTATCAAATCACAACAAAAAGGGCCATAGGAGGTTTTAAGACCTGCAGGAGTTGACTCCCCTATTATAAATATATTAACTAAAACAAACCATGCAGGTCCATAACAAACAGGACAGTTAAGACATAGTAATGGTGGAGTGTCCATTTTAAAGGAAGGTTTCCCTCACCCAACCAAGGTGGCATGCTTCATCATAGTGTAACCTCCTTGCACCCTGATGCCTAGTTATGATGTGAGCTACAGCCCCCTCTCTGATAGGGAGGAACTCAGGGATGTTTTGAGATGAGGTATAGTAAATACCTTAGATGAGCTAAGGGTGATGAGGGTAGTAGAGCAAAATCAAGGGTTTGCAAATATCTTAATTGGTGTGCCGATGGGCCAGGATTATTAACTAGGACGCAGCAGGAGGGAATTCAACCTGCTTCTGGGTCAAAATGGTAGGTTAGTGGTAGGTCAGCCCGTAACCCTCAACAGAGGTGTGGCAGCCTTCTTCAGGACCTATAGGTAAACATTCTGCCTGATATTATGCTTAAATACAAAACAATTGAGTAAATTTAGGTGTATACAAAACTAGTTGTCTTGTGGGAGTCCTCATAATCAAGGATCCACTGGCGGTCCCCTGAAAAAGAGCATGTGTAACTTCTTCATTAAAACCACCAATTTTATGAACAAACTAAACTAGATCAAACATTTGTGTGCCCCATATGTCCATGTCCAGCAGACTCACATACCAATGACTGGGAGACCCTGTAGATGAGCTAGGCCCCTATTGCTGGCCCATCATTGGCGTGTGCCTCCCCCCCTTGCGCCCACCTCCTCCCACCCAGACACACCCCAAAGGGGTACGGGGATCAGAGGTATGGGCCGTTGCACCACGTAAAAACCTTGCTTAAATATCAAGTAAGGCCACGCAAATACAACTTATGGGAGAACGCTTATACCGCCAGATGCTGTCAATAGCAATAATAAATTTGTACGTTTTGTTTCGTTTAGAAAATAAGTAAAACTAAAAGTAGTAATGTGATCACAGGATGCAATTGCAAATGGACCACCTTAGGGGCAGGACATTAAGGGTCCTAGAATGTTGCATCCGCAATCGAGCCGGGATTACAATGTAAGATTACCTCCTGTATGGCACCACCTAAGGGATGCGCTCTATGATCTGAGAACTGTACCAAGTTGCTCTCATGGCTGGGCAACAGTATATTGCACTGATGTTTATAATTTAATGTCTGTACATTGATTTTGATCCACATGCTACTAATAAAAAAAAGATTTAAAAAAAAAAAAACATTTCTGTGCCCATTGTGAGTCATGTCAATGGAAAAGGATATCTGCAGAGATATCACATCACTGACAATAGCTCCTAGCATACATAACATGCCCACACCATTGGTCACAGATGCTGAAAAGATTTCTAGGATTCTCTCTTTGGTTCTTTTGCCAATCTCTTTTCTCTTGTTTTGTCTCTGTCCTATCACTGCTATGCAGGATAAAGAGTACCTTGAGCAGCACGCTAGGGTAGAGTTGAGGCATGATGCTCGATGTTAGCACGTAAGCTCAACCCATTTCCAAGAACAATTATGTTATGTTTTTGATGTTTACAGATAATTTTTATTATGATGCCTATAAAAGTCTGAATGGGATGGGCAAGTTACGTGTGCTAGGGGCTATTGTCAGTGATGTGATATCTCATCAAATATTCATTTCTACTGACATGACACGAGATGGGCACAAAATTAGAGGTTTTAATGAAGAAGTTACAAATTCTCTTTTTCAAGTGACCACCAGAGGATCCTTGATTATGTGGACTGCCACAAAATGACTGGTTCTGTATACACCTTAGTTTACCTAATGGTTCTGTATTTAAGCACAATATCACGCTGAAGCTTTAACTATAAGTCCTGAAGAAGGCCGCCACATGTTGACCTATCACTAACCTATCATTTTGACCCAGAAGCAGGTTGAATCCCCTCTGCGGTGTCCTAGTTTTTAATCCTGGCCCAGGGATGCACCAATACAGATATTTGCGCAACCTGTAGCTAGTTTTAACTATCACACTTTTCATTTGACTTTGCTCTGCTGCCCTCATCACCCTAAGCTCATCTAATGTATTTACTATACCTCTTCTCAAAACATCCCTGAGCTCCTCCCTCTCAGAGAGGGGGTTGTAGCCCACATTGTGACTAAGCATCATGGTGCGTGGAGGTTACCCTATGATGAAGCATGCCACCTTTGGTGGGTGAGGTAAACCTTTCTTTAAAAGGGACACTCCACCATTACTAGGTTTTTTCTGTCTTGTTTGTTATAGACCCAAGTCTTTTGTTGTGCTTAAAGTCAAGCATTTCATGGATATTGAGGACACCGCTTCTGAATGGGGAGTTATATTTTAGCATAGTTTGTGATAGTTTTTTAGTCACCTCACATTCAAGGAGTCGGTGTCCTGTGGTCACATTCTCAGGCCGAGCAGAGCACCACCATTTTGCATGTTCATGTTAACTTGACATCTTTTTCTGAACACTGTACATTGACAGTTGACACACATTTCCTGCGTGCCTGTGCAGGATAATATTCTCTGAAATGGCTGAGCTTACATTTCGACTTGTAGGCATATTATCACACTACCTTGAACATTCTGTACAAGGGTTAGGTACACTACGCAAACTGTTGTCACTTGTTTTGTCCACTCGGCGACAGTACTATCACAATAGAATAAACAATAGCAGCCTGACTAGGACTGCAGCATGTCGGCATGGGTGATGTTTATTATATAAACAGCATTACTTCCTTTTTTAGTCAGAGGAGCATTTCGCTAGCACTAAGAAGTGAACCATGCTGGAATTCCAGTCCAGCTGATTCCTGTTTACCTTTGCTGCCCAGCTCTTCACCAAGACGGTCATCCTGATGACACTTACCCACAGGTAATGGGAAGTTAGATCACCCTGCAGGGATTTGGCAGATTCACCCACCCTAAACATACTAGGTTAGGTAGTGCTAGGTATGAGTACAATATAACACAGTTCTTATATGGAAGCACATATTCTCTGTTGTAGCACAATGGTGGAATTGTTCATTTTCTTTACCATTGTCGTAATGCTAATTACATTATTCTGTTTCTTTCTATTGATTACTGTAGCGCTTGTTTTTTATACAAGAATCACAATGCTTCAACAAATATTGAAATGCCTTGCTGAGTATTTCTTGTGTATCTCTTTGGGTATGCATGAGTAACCAAACAAAGTGGTTCTAGATTTGTCACTACGATTTCCTTGGGGAGTCAGGGTTGTCAAGTTCTGAGGTTGCACTATCCATTTGTTAGCCTGTCAGGTTAGGGTTACGGATGGTGCACTGTGAGCTAGCAGGGCTAAGGCCAACATATCCTGAGGATTTTCGTAGAATTAGTCTCACACATCCTGATGTTTATTTTGGCCAACAAATGCTAATTATTTACTGAGAAAATATAAGCCGTATGACATGGGAAAATGCCCAACTTCTTTTATACCCAGATAAAGCAATCCATAGCTGAAAGGTGAAGTGTTAACTTTGCAAAGTGTCTTAAACAAAGGTTGCACCCCTAGTACACCATTTAACTAATATGTAAACCATAAAAAAAAAACATTTTTACAATTCCCAAATTTTGCAGCATATACTGGATTATAAGGGAACGGTAGAGAACTCACAATTATACAGAAAGTGCAAAGGCATCTGAGTAGAGCAATCCCAGTGGCCCTGACTATCCTGTAATCTTTGTTTTCCTCAGGATGTTTTTAAATTCTGTGTTTTTCAGACTGTATATAATAGGGTTGCACAATGGAGTTACAGCCACATATGACAAGGATAGCAGTTTGTTGTCTTTTATTGAATACGTTGATGTTGGGCGCATGTATGTAGAACAAATAACACCGTAGAATAAAATAACCACAGAGAGGTGGGAGGTACATGTGGAAAAGGCTTTGTTCCTACCCTCTGCAGACTGGATTTTTAAGATTGTCAAGATAATGCTAATGTAAGACGTGATAGTTAATACAAAAGGTATCAAACCAACTATAACACCAATAATGTAGCTCAGTTCCTCAAGAGTACGAGTGCTGCTACAGGAAAGCTTCATTACAGCTGTAACATCACAGAAGAAGTGATTGATTTTATGAGACCCACAGAAGGAGAGCCCAGCCATTTGGACAATGTGTGGTATTGGGTCCATGAGGCCAACTATCCAGCTTAATGCAGCCAGCGTGATGCATTTTACATTATTCATGATGGTTGTGTACCGTAAGGGATAGCAGATGGCCAGGTACCGATCATAGGCCATGACTCCAAGAAGAAGGAATTCTGTAGATACCATGGTAATGAAAAAGTACATCTGTAGCAGGCATCCAGTCATAGAAATGGGTATACCATTCTGAAAAAAGTGTGCCAGCATATTGGGGAAAATGATTGTTGTGTAAGTGATGTCAACGAAGGCTAAGTTTGTAAGAAAAAAATACATTGGTGTGTGCAATTGTGTGTTGGAATAGACAATTACCATGATGAGAAGATTCGCCACCAGTGTTAAGAAGTAAATTAGCAAAAAGGAAACAAAGAGAGGAACTTGGAGATGTGGTAGATCAAAGAAACCTAAAATGATGAACTCATTTGCTGAAGTTTGGTTTTCCTCTCCCATTTTCCAGTAATGCAGTCTCCTGGTGTTGGTTTATCTGCAAATCTGCAAATAAAGAGACACACTACATCAATATGGGGTATGGCGCTATACAATTAAGGTTCTTATATTAACATTTAGAAAAAAATATGTTGCGGTTGTTGCACACACAGTAGTTTGGCAGCTGCGATGCATTATAATTTTTGTCATAAGACAATGATAGCCTAGTGTGCATGAATCAACTTCTGCCATGGTGGTAACTCCAAGATTCCATATTTTCAAGTGTAAATATGATGTTTTTATGAGATGAAATATACCTTTATTACATATAATTTAAAAGTTAAAAAGCTGCATATAATCAGAATTACTGTATCCGGAGAAGCAGAAAGAATGCTTGATATTGAACGTTCATTTACAACATTACAAGATCTAGACTGGGTCAATATTTATTTAAATAACTGATTATTATGTCTGTTATCAGATATCACATATAAATACCTGTACAAGCTAGGAATTCAACTAAACATATCACTTGGGAACTGTCATTAAGCATATTCAAGAGAACTGGCCGTGGAATTGCTGGACTCTTAGACATCAATTGTGGGACTGCAAGAGGTCCTTAACTGTGCAATGGCCAACATGTATAAAAGTTGCCAAGTTAACCAATAGACTGTGGATGACTAGAGTAGTTCTATTGATAATGGTCTTTGCTGCCTGGCTCCTGGAAGATGGCTATTTGAACTCCCGGATGACCCCCCCACACAAATCTGCGATGAATGGAAAGGGCTATGAGAAGGATGATCCAAGCTCAGTAAACAGAGTGTAAAGGTGAGAGAGTCACCGTCCTCATAAATTACAAAGTTTTTCCCAAAGTTTTCGGCCTCCTTGGGACTAGCAAATACAGATTTACCTTTACGAACTCTCCAAGCTAATTGCTGGGCAGTTTTATCATTATTTGACGCAGTGCAATGCAGCAAGACAACTTGCTGTGTTGCACTGCGTCAAATGGAGAGGGCAGGAATGCACCATATCTACCAAGATAATACGCGTTCTTGCTCTCTCTGCGCTGTCGCCCTCTGTGCTGCCTAGTGCCAATGCAGCCACCCTTACACCATGGTGCACTGGTGCATCTATTGCAGGCAGAATTGTTTTTGTGCAGGAAGCACACCTTCGTGCAAAATAATAATCCTTATAGGTGTTTTCCTCCTTCTAGGTATGCTGCAAAATGCGGCACACTTAGAAAGAGGAAACAACGATGAGAAATAAAGATATTTCTCCTCGTTGTGCCTCTATCGAGTAGGCATACAATTTTGATGCATACCCTCGCTGAGTAGTTTGACACCACGTGCCATGCCGTGATCGCTAGACCCCCGCTCCCCCGTGCCGCTGGCTTACCTGGTTCTCTGCCGTCCCCTGCTGGTTGATCAGCACATTGCTGAGGTGATGGAGCGGAGAAAGTGGGGAGAAGCAGATCGCATGGCGTGGTTCCAGTGCAAGCGATGCGGCAGGAGGGTAGAGCCAGAGGGGAGTGGAAGTGGCCGGGCTAGGTCTCTGGTGCAGCTTGCTCCACTCTGCGAGCTCCCCCACTCACTCCAACATCAACTGTATGGGACATCCTGGCCTATTCCTTGCTAGAGCCCAGTTTATTGCTTTGCCACTCGCAATATTCTGAGGCAAGGGCATCGGCCGGAGGAGGCCCTCCAATATGGAGGTGGCAGTTGGAAAGCAGCCCCAATTGCTTGGATGCCTTGAGACCTGAGGTCCTGTGACCGTTCTCTATGCGCTTCTTCTCCACTGCAGAGGAGGTCAAGGGTCTGGATGTTCTGCACCTTAGCGTAAAGCAGAGGTGGGACCCAGCATTTTGCTCTGGAGCCGAGCCCATCTGTGCCTGCCTGATCTCACCAAAGCCTGGCCACGCCTTCCTCATCTTCCACCTGACAGGGGCGCCTTTGGATGCTGGGGCAGGCTATGAGGGAGTGAGATGCAGCAATTAGGCACCATGAAGCAACTTAGGTGAGAAGTTAGCGACAGGTGGGTAAGGCACCTTACAATTTACCATAGTAACTGTCTAATCTTTGGCCTTATCTGCTAAATCTCCCTCTCACCTTACCTGTCTCAGCTGAAGTTTTGGTTTAAAGTCCCTCTGCTCTCACTGCTCCTACTAGTCATCAGTCTATTTGTGGAGAGAAGCAAGTGTGGATAGTGTAGGAGTGTCTTGATCGGGGTTCATTGAATACTTACTGTGCACTTCACACCCAGCTTGCTAACCAACACTGGCCATTATGAGGTCGGGGAAGGTGCAAGCACCACTTCAACTGGCAAAGCACAAAAGTAAACGTCGATCCCTCGTGGACCAAAATACAGCGATTGGTGAAGTCCCAGCAAGTGCCCATTTACTGATTTCACCCACTTCTGATGCAATTGAAAAAAAACTGTAATTTCCTTCCCAAGTTCAGCTTCTTGAGTGATTTGATCACAGTAATTTTTTCATCAAATTGTGAAGTAACAGGCTTACAAACACTGTTGAGCTCAAAATTATTAGAGTTTGAAAAATATCAAACTCTGCAACGACGCCCCCCCAAGAGGGAGATACAAGCTAAGAAAAAGAGTATTCCAGTGGTCAACCTGGGCACTCCCAAAATCAAGACATCAAGACCCACTTAAATGCACAAAAATCACCACAAAACATTGAGGTTGCAGATCTGAGAGAGCCAAAGGATGAGCTCAGATTGACTTCAATCTTGCATACTCAGAGCAGCATTCAGCGCAATTTCGATAAGGGCTTGGATACTATGGAATCACTAATTCCATCCCACAATTCATAACAACAGCAAATGGACTCGAGGATACCCCGACCATAGTGACAACAGTAGTGCCTGTACCATCATTGGAAGTCTAAGACAAAGTCATAAAGTCAGAAGCTGAAGTTAATAAGAGGTCAAAACTCTCTTCGCTCCAAGCCTTAGAGTTTGTGTCAGAAATACTGTGTAAAGACCTGGAATTGAATGAGCTGCTAAACCTATCTGAGGATCACCTAAGGCCATGTGCGTCTGTGGAGCAACATGCACCACCCTCTCAAGCTCAGGGCAAGACCAGCCCAGAGGCAGACCCATAAAACAGTACATTGGGACATACTCTTAAAAACCTTCCAGTTGACGGTGGATGCTCTTAATTTCCAATCCAAAAGATTAGACCTTCAGGTGGATTTGTTTAATGTGCTAGCGGTATACATGTCAGGTATTGACAACAAACTTGCTAATCTTAATAGCATTTTAATAAAAGCCCAGCAGGATTCCTCAAATAATAAACCAAGCTGTGCTTGCTCGCCAATGATTGGTAAGCTTAGTTCCTTATCAGTAATTTTGGATACAGTCCTAGTGGAGTTAAAGCACCAGCTTAAATATTCAGCAAATAGAGGGGTCACTAAACAATGCCATCAACTAACTAAAGGGCCTGCAACCTTTAGAGGAAACCTTCACATCACCCATAACTACAGCATCTAAGTCTGTTAATAAATTATTAGGCCCAGCGCATGTGCTCAGCCACAATTTGATCACTGCTCTTTTTGCCATAAACCCTGGGAAGCAGTTGCAAAAAAGTGAAAGTGGTAGAAAAGAATCCGCATATAGTGAACAAAACAGAGGGAACTGTGGCCCATTGGTCAATGAGCCATGCTATAACAAGAAGGCAAAGGAAAAGAGAACAAAAGGACCACAAGAAAAAGACAATGAGAATAGGAAAAAACAACTACATAGGAAATTTATTTCCAATTTTTCTAAAGGCCCGATCAGGATCTTAGTGGACAGCCACTAAACAAACACCTGACAAGTTGATCGTAACCTCACACCCAAAAGCAGACATGCAAGTGGGTGTGACACAAAGTAAACTGCCCAATAAGAAGGAGAACATTGCAAGTAGACACCACAAGTGGTAATGCTATTGTGGCAGGCTTATCCCAAAGGGTCAAGACGCCCCACCCATGCTTGGATGGTGGCTGTGACTCAAAAGGTCCCTGCACAAAGCACCCAAAGCTCTACTGTAGGTGACCAAAGTCACCTGGGAAATTTCATGTATATAACCATAGAAAATTATGTAAACCCAGTTTGTCCTTAGTCTGTCTCAAAATTTAGCTTTTCAAACCATGGATGTAATTGGTCACCCATGCCATCTGATCTTGCAAGGGGTCCTAACGGGTGCTGAATCATGGGGAAGCCCAGCCGACTCAGCAGTTGGACAAGGGTCAGGACAGTGCCCCATGCTGCAGGTATGTCCACCCTGGAGCCAACCCAAGAGTTAACACATCATTACCAAGACCAGTGATGGGATAGGCGGATCTCGAAGGGGGCATTCCACCTCAACTCAATCTAAAGGATTTTAAATATAACACAACTGAAATGCTAAGAAGTACACAACATGTTGAGAAGAAGCAGGTTCTAAGCTATTATTAATTCCTCAGTACAGCTCACATGGCCCTTTCAACATAGAAATCAGGGGAATATCCTGAGATTACTAAAATAAATTCCATCTCTAGCAACAGTGGAAGGCTCAGACTTAATTTCCATTTCCTTTCTGTCCCCCAAGCTACGTTTCAAAATAAAGCCACCTTTGTCACCTGATCAAATAGCAAATTAGCACTTAAACTAATGAAGGAAAAAGCTCTTTTTGAAAAATGGGGAATCAAAATCAGGAAATATAGATACCCTGGATATCCACCAATATTATTCACAAGAAATTAAGCGGCCCTCCCCTCAGGTAAATACACCAAGGCTCAGACGGAGGCAAGGATGGCTGGAGTTAATATCCAACTGGACTCAGCAAGAGGAGCCTCCTCGGTATTAAGAGGAGCCATAGCAAAAACGATGACGCCATTAGATCCAGAGGATTACAACTTGGGTTAGAGCAGATTTGCAGGGATCCTGGCTCAAAATGACTGTTCCTGGTTAACAGCAATATTACAGCAGACAATTAGTCAATGAAGTCCAACTACAAAAGTTACCACACCAAATGACTGTTCCTTAAAAATACGTTCATGGAACATCGGGGACCTAAGCCTAAAATCCGAAAACGAGAACCCCAATGTCATGAATGACTGCAACACATTTCGAAAAATGATGTTTCAAGAAACAAGGCCCTTACAATCAATTCTGCTACCTAGGTATGTTGTATTTTAAAAACCAGCTGTGATTGTAATGAACACCTATGATCTCCTCACAGCAAAAATAAAGGAAGAAACAACGCAAGCAATAGTAGCAACAATTTCGGCACAAATGAAAAAGAACCCGCAATCTCAAATATTTCTGCTTGGTGACCTTAATTTGAACTTAATTCACTCCCTGAATATATCAACATACAAAACAACATGTAGAATATTCCTACTCAGTCACTGAACATGAAGCAGAGAGATAAAAGAGGTGCCTTTGTGGATGAACTGGAACATCTCGGGATGAAAACATTAAATGGAATAGACATTGGACTATATGGTAGCGGCACTGTCCCATTATCCAGCGGTCGCCTCCTTCGGAGTAGACCCACAGCTGGGAAGTGACCATTTTCCTCAGTCAGTCCATCAAGGCATGACAAACAAATGAAAGTCTAGACACTATTAACATGATTAATTATAAAAGAATTAAGTGGTCAGATAAATCAATCAACTTTACTGAATTATCATTCAAACAGATCCTAGAATCACTTGCATCCCGGCAGCTGGATCCTCTAATTCAGTGGTCTTCAAACTTTTTAATGCCGCGCCCCCCCTAGTGGGGGAAAAAAAATCATTGGCCCCCCTCACATTTTTTCAAATTATTTTATTAAATTGGCAATGTTTAAATATGTCTATACATATTTAAACATTGCAGTTACGTTCTGTTACCGTTTTAAAAAGGCGATCAAATACATGATTGCCAAACATACTATTCTGGCCAGGCAGGCCTTTCTAACATGTAGAAGTATCCGCAGTGTGACTATTAGAAGTGGGGGTGAAGGGTTTGAAGAATATTTCGAGTCCCTTCCCTTTTGACACCTTCTCCCAGCTAGGATATAAATGACAAAACAAGTTAGTGATGGGCCAATACAGAGCGGCTTTGTGCCGCTCATTTTTGTAAGCTTAAAACAAATGCTTCTTTTGGGCAGAGCCTGGCATCCCCCTGGGGATCACTTGCCCCCCCCCCCCCAGTTTGAAGACCACTGCTCTAATTGAATTAATAGCTTTCTCAGTAACTTTAAGAGATAAGCCTGCAAGTAGTACATGATGCAAAACTGGTCCTGAACCTCATTCTCTCAACACAGCCAGACCTAGGAGCTGCTCATTCATTGTCCTGACGGCAAAGAAGAAGCTTAATCAAGCTTTAAGGGTTTTTCAGAGGTAAGGAGGCAACACAATGACAGTTAGTGAAACTCTGCAGTCTGAGGACATCCTGCTAAAAAATCTTATGGGAAGAAACAAAGCAACAACAAGATTTATATAGGCATACGTTAATTAAGGCTAGCAAAAATTCCAACTCCAAGGTATTTTGCTGCAGGGTTAGCAGTGTTACAAGAACAACCCAGCCACTGACAACATCTTATGTAACCAAAACCGATTGGGCTTTGTACTTAACACTACACTTTGGAGAAAAGCAACCAAAGACAGAGGTAATTAACCGTGAGGGCTACATCAAACATGGGGGGCAAAATGGTGAATTGAATTTAGTCCCCATTGTCACAAAGCAGGTCAGCTTAGTAATACGTTGAGGTTGGCGTGATGGAGCGCCATGGCCTAATGGGATTCTGCAAGCTCTGTGCAAAAATGATCCATAGTTTTGGGCAGAAAAAATGTGCAACCAGTTTGACAACTCCTTGCTAGGAGAAATGATCCTGCGTAGCTGGCGTGGTTCGATAATAAGCCCAATATTTAAGGGTGGAGACAAATCAGTCCCAATGAACTACTGATTTATAGCATTGTTAGACACCTAAACTAAATATTTTGCAAAAATCCTTTTTGATGAACTTACAAACTGATCCCAATAAACCAATCAGGCTTTGTAAAGGCCACAGGAACTTCTATATACATCATGTTGTTCTCCGTTCTAATCAATAAGATGAGGGACAAAAATCAATATCTGCATTTATGTTTGGTGGACTGCAAGTCTGCATCCAACACAGTTGACAGGAACATCCTTCGGGCCAAGATGTACAAATGGGTAATAACAGCTCCACTAATAAAAGCAATACAGCTTCTCTATACAAAGAAATAGATTAGAATAAAACATGGAGCCAGGAATGGAATATCAAGGTAAATTCCAACCATGCAAGGATTTAAACAAGACTGTTTCCTGGAACCCTACATGTTCAATCTGTTCCTGGCTGACCTCTCCCAAGATCTGACTACGGTTACATCTCATTCTCTCTGATTGAAAAATGTCAGCATCTCTAATCTACTGTACGTGGATGACGTAGTCCTAGTCAGCAAAACCAAGATTGGTTTACAGAAGCTGTTCAACACACTGTCCCAACATGCAGAAGCTCACGTGATGTAGATCAATCACTCAAAAACAACAGTCCTGTCAATAATACAGAAAAATCGGGTGCTGCACAAGTGGTTGCTAAAGGATCAACCACTAGAAAACGTAACAACTATAAGTATCTCAGGGTTATGGTAGATTCAAAAGGAACATTTGCTGCACAAAAAAAAAAAATATCTAGAAAGGGCGCCACACTGATGTCGGCCTTCAGTGTTCTATGTAACTCACTAAAAGGCCTTAGCATGCTACCATTTTTTTTAGTTTTTTTTTAAAGAATATTTTATTGTCTTTTTACACTGTTAACATTCACAGTAAAACATTAGACGTAAATGTAGTACACGGTGGAGGGAAAAAATTACATAGTACATGATGAGATGTTCACAGTAGTCATTCATATTCGATCAAAGAACTCTATTCATTGGCAACACTTCACAGAGCGTTATAGGTAAGCATATCTTATTATTGTCACATATCCATTAATCACTGACATCGGATATCGATTCTTCCTGCGGGGGTTCGCATATATTTCCCCGAAATACATTCCATTTACCCCATATCTTCGACCATTTCCTGGGGCACCCTCTATGCGTGTAAACTGCTCTTTCCGCTACCATTGCACTGTCCATATCATATCCCCATCGTCGGTAGGTGGGAGTCAGCCCCGTTCCCCAATGTTGGGCTATATTACGTTTCACAAAAAAACACAAGAGTCCCTAATCGTTATGAAGCCTAATTTGGATCATGGGCATTACACAATATTGTGACTATTAGTAAAAATAGAAATTACATATAAGCATACAATATTCAATAAAAAGAGTCAGTATTCCACGAAAAACCAATAGCAAGCTAAATGGGACATATCAAATTTATTTCATAAAAATACACAAGTAAAGTTAAAAACATTTCATAATAAAATACAAAAATACACTGATGTATATCACAAGAAAACAGGAAAGTCGACGCTGCGTTTTGGTGAGTTGGTAATCAGTCACCTTCTTCAGGACAGTTTTCTATGTAACAAAAACATTATATTAATAACAATCTAATATATATTGTCGCCATCTCACTTGACCTACACACACTACATAGTAAAATTTGAACATCTGACTCTAAAATAACACCAAATGCGTGCATTACTCAATTACACTGTCTATTGTATATCATTTGTGTCAAATATTATTAAACATCGCCCCTAGAGATGATCTTCTATATTGTCTACAAAAATCACATATAACCTATTGGTTTAGTCACTACCCATGATCCGTATTAGTATAATAAAGAAAATTTCTAATTTCAAACCTACCAGAGGTAGGAGGGTGCTCGGGTCAAATTCACTAGGCACTTGTGGATACAATATGCCTGAGTTGCAGACGGGGTTTGACAATATCCCGCTTAGTATTTAAAAATTACTGTAGCAACCCTAAAATAAATGAAAGAAATAAGAAAAAGGAAGAAGAAAGAACAATGCTCTCAATGGTAATGCCAAAGACATATCGACAATGGCTTACATACCTTAAACTAAAGGCCAATGGGCATTTGTTGGATTCTTTGGTGCCACCGCTATATATATGTTCATTGGTTAAAAGGTCTAGGGAAAAATTTTTCAAATAAAATTACTACTAGATTATCTCTACCAGATCGACAAATATAGATAAGCAACAGTTAGGCAAACAGGCTTACCCAAAAAGAGGAGTGAACTGGTACATATACACCACCAATAGATATGACGTGATTGGAGATATCATACATGTTTTTCTAATGTAAGTAAACAGCCCATTGGGCTGTGAGACATAAAAGGCTTGTATTTCTGCTGAGGTCAGAGATTGGGGTGTACATATCTGTAATGAAAAAGCCCCCGTTTCTCTAAATGTGTCTCGTTTATTACCGGTTATAACAATCATTATCCACCACTCTCAAATAATTACACGGTGGTTACGTATTTATTAAAATATGAGCTTGAGCTCCTCTATCTATCTGAGCCCAATGGGCTGTTTACTTACATTAGAAAAACATGTATGACGCTAAAATAATGAATTGATCGGATTACTTATATCTTACACGACATAGATAAGTAATTTGGCGTATTTCTATTACAGGTTTTAATTGACCGGTTGCATGAATATTACAGCAACTATACCAGGTTTTAATTTATCGGTTGCATGAACATTACAGCAACTATACCAGGTAAAATTAAAATTTAAACACCTTCGTAGTCCAGTAGGTGGTAATATAACTATAACTTGGAGTGACGGTATTCTCCCTCTCTCTCTTTTTTATGATAGTCCCTTTGCTACTACATGTGAAACCGGCGGGGAAGTTTTAAATTTTAAATTTGATATCTCCAATCACGTCATATCTATTGGTGGTGTATATGTACCAGTTCACTCCTCTTTTGGGTAAGCCTGTTTGCCTAACTGTTGCTTATCTATATTTGTCGATCTGGTAGAGATAATCTAGTAGTAATTTTATTTGAAATTTTTTTCCCTAGACCTTTTAACCAATGAACATATATATAGCGGTGGCACCAAAGAATCCAACAAATGCCCATTGGCCTTTAGTTTAAGGTATGTAAGCCATTGTCGATATGTCTTTGGCATTACCATTGAGAGCATTGTTCTTTCTTCTTCCTTTTTCTTATTTCTTTCATTTATTTTAGGGTTGCTACAGTAATTTTTAAATACTAAGCGGGATATTGTCAAACCCCGTCTGCAACTCAGGCATATTGTATCCACAAGTGCCTAGTGAATTTGACCCGAGCACCCTCCTACCTCTGGTAGGTTTGCAATTAGAAATGTTCTTTATTATACTAGTACGGATCATGGGTGATGACTAAACCAATAGGTTATATGTGATTTTTGTAGACAATATAGAAGATCATCTCTAGGGGCGATGTTTAATAATATTTGACACAAATGATATACAATAGACAGTGTAATTGAGTAATGCACGCATTTGGTGTTTTTTTAGAGTCAGATGTTCAAATTTTACTATGTAGTGTGTGTAGGTCAAGTGAGATGGCGACAATATATATTAAATTGTTATTAATATAATGTTTTTGTTACATAGAAAACTGTCCTGAAAAAGGTGACTGATTACCAACTCACCGAAACGCAGCGTCGTCTTTCCTGTTTTCTTGTGATATACATCAGTGTATTTTTGTATTTTATTATGAAATGTTTTTAACTTTACTTGTGTATTTTTATGAAATAAATTTGATATGTCCCATTTAGCTTGCTATTGGTTTTTCGTGGAATACTGACTCTTTTTATTGAATATTGTATGCTTATATGTAATTTCTATTTTTACTAATAGTCACAATATTGTGTAATGCCCATGATCCAAATTAGGCTTCATAACGATTAGTGACTATTGTGTTTTTTTGTGTGTATTTGCCCTGTCCCTTTTCTAAATAGAAGGGTATCTCCCTTGTTTTTTAACTATATTACGTTTCGCAATCATCATCCCCAGTGCCGCCCAGTCCTGAGTCCTCAAGTTCAGATCTGTGGGTTCCTAAATATTGAGGAGACACCTTTTTGGTTCTGGCAGGACAGTGGCTCCACCGACCCGCAAAATCGTGCTCATGACCTTTTCCCAGTAAGGTGTGATCCGTGGACACTCCCATATGATGTGGTAGAACGTACCTGGCAGGCCACATTGTCGCAAGCAGAGGGGTGTGGGTGATCGACCTAGTCGGTGCATTGGAATGCGCGTGTAATACATGCGGTGAATGATTTTTAGTTGCACTAATTTGAGTTTGGACGAGATCGCAACCTCTCGTGGAGATGCGAGTGCCTCCTGCCAGTCCGTTTCATCCAGTTCTCCAACATCCGTTTTCCACCGTTCCCTTAGGACCGTTGTGGGATCTGGTTGATTGTTTATTATTTTCCTGTAGGTTTGGGAGATGGCATTTTTACACATGTAGTCTGTAAGGAGCCTGTCCTCTAACGGTGAGGCCTCTGGTAGTTGTGTTCCAGGTGGAATGACTCCCATGAGTGCGTGCCTGATCTGCATATAGCGGAATGTTTCCGTTGGCGCCAGGCCATATGTGTCTCTTAGTTGAGCGAAAGCTATAACTTCCCCCTTCTTCCACAGGTCTCCTATCTTGGAGATACCTATGAGGTCCCACTGTTTGAATCCCTTGGTGTTACGTAGTTTGCCTAGCCGCCGGGTTTCCCAGAGTGGTGTGGCCTGTGTTAAAACTCCCTCCCATCCTAGTGCTCGCTGTGCAATGTGCCATATCCAAACTGTATGTGCTGTAGGACCCGTGAGGGTATTCTTCCCTGAGGTGTCATACAGGGCACCCATAATGCACTCAGTCGGAAGGGCATATCTATCCATACGGAAGGCCGGCTCTTCCTGAGAGGCATGCAGCCATTGGTTTATGACCATAAGCTGCGAGGCCCAGTAGTACATTTTGATATTAGGCAAAGCGATTCCACCATCATACCAGCCCCGTACCAGTTTGTGCATTGCTATACGAGCGGGCTTTCTATCCCACAGAAGATTAGTTACTTCGGCGTCTATCGCTTTGAAGTACGCAGGGGGAACCAGGAATGGGGTGTTTTGCAGGGCATATAAGAATCTGGGTAGTGCCACCATTTTGAAGAGGGCTGCTCTTCCCAGCAGTGTCAGTGGTAAGGATCTCCAGTGTTTCACATCACAGCGAAATCGTTTTAGTGGCTCCATGAGGTTGTCCTCAATAAACTGCGCAGGCTGGGGTGTGACATATATCCCGAGGTATTTAAATCCCCTGGCCTCAATTTGTAGTTCACAGCCCGGCGGGAGCCGCGGAGGGGGGCCATGCAATACATATAGGAGTGATTTTGCCCAATTTATAGTGTACCCTGAGACTTTCACGTATGCTGCGCAGATGTCCAATAGTCTAGCAATGGAACGTGCCAGCACATCATCCGCATACAGTGAAATGCGGTCCTCCCATCCCATTGCCCATTTCAACCCTCGGATAACCGGGTCCTGCCATATCCATGCCGCCAGCGGCTCCAATATCAATGCAAATAAGAGCGGTGACAGGGGGCACCCCTGCCTTGTACCCCTGCCCAGTGGGAAGTCTCCTGAGATGCGTCCGTTTACCACCACCTGTGCCAGGGGTTTGGTGTATAACTGTTGGACCCACGCACAGAACCTGGGGCCAAAGCCCAGACGCTGAAGGACCGCGAAAAGAAAGGGCCATTCGACAAGGTTGAATGCCATGCGAACGTCTAAGGAAAGGATGACGGTGTCCTCACCTATGATTGGTATGCGTGCCATGACGCCACATAACCGCCTCAGGTTGAGCGCTGTGCTACGGCCCGGCATAAACCCTGATTGGTCCGGGTGTATCAATGTTGTAAGATGCGGTTGTAACCTAATTGTTAATGCTTTCGCCAGTATTTTGGCTTCTGCATTTATTAACGAAATCGGTCGGTACGACGTGCTTTCCTGTGGCGGTTTGCCTGGTTTGTGGATTGCGACTATCGTTGCTAGGCGCTGGTCCCTTGGCAATTGCCCCCTCTCCAAGCTATCGCTATACATGTTGAGCAAATGGGGCATGAGTGGTGTGGCAGCCTTTTTATAGAATTCTACAGGTATTCCATTGGGCCCCATGGCCTTCCCTGTGTGCAGTGCTCCCAGCGCTAGAGTCAGCTCGTCGGTTGTCAGATCAGCCTCTAGGTCTTGTTGTGCACTATGGGATAATGTAGGCAGTCGGATATCGTTGCATGGTACCATTTCTGAAGGGGATCTCCTTCAAGTTCTTTCCAATTCTGGCATGCATGTTGGTGACGCTCCGCGGCCGTGATGCAAGCACAATAGAGCGAGCTATTTGAGAACATGCAGACAACTTTTTTCACTCCCAAAATCTCCATTACCGGCTCAATTATGCCTGGAATTCGGGATCCCAAAACAAGTTCAGGCAAGATATGGAGCCTACGCAAAGTGTTGGTATAGATTGAATCGGCTTGCAGAACCTTAAATGAAATTCTATGGATAGCTATAAACAAAAGTACCTTAAGCACAGCCAATGATTATCTGGAGGAAGCAATAATTAGGCTTTAGCTGAATTCTATTTAGAACGGCACTCTTTCATAGGATGCCTTCAAGAAAATAGTCAATCAGTTGGTCAAAAAGACATTGTTGCTTGAAGATAAAGCCATGCTTAAGGTATCTGAGATATAGATCTGGTATTACTCTATTATGATCCACCGCCATGGGAGAAGATGAAGGTTCTTGATGAGCTCCGCCTATGCTGTATTGCAAAAGAGGACATTATGCATTCCATCTGCATTTGCCCTGCCCTTTTAACGGAAAGGAGAAGCTGCTGTGGTGCCCCATTCTGGAGCGCGGTTTGCGCACATGCAGGCAAACAGTAATTTCCTATTTCAAACGAGAGGATACTATTCTCACCTGCAGGTTTATGAAATTCCTAGCACTTGCCAAGGCAAGAATAAAAGCTTGCGAAACTAAATTCAGGGCAAAAACAACAGCTAATCTACCCTGAACTGTTTGATATAATGGCAACATCAACTCTTCGATTATGCCCTCCACTGTTCTATTGATCCCGTACAGATCACACTTCTAGATATGTTCATTTCAAATTGATTATGAAAATGCTGGTACTAAATTTCTAACCTTGCACTTTAGTTCTTATAAAGGATATGCTTTTGGCCATGATTATTGCTCTTTAGCTTTTATACAGGATATGCTTTTTTGATTTTTATATGATTGTCCACTTTTAGCATTTTTTGCAAGCCATCAGCAGGTGTCTAAATGTATAAAAAAAGTCTTACATTTTTTACCTTATTGTGAACTTACAGCATAAACTACTGGGTATTTTTAAAACTGTTTTTATGAACTGTGAATATTTTTTTTAAATAATGAATATTAATGGGGCGTGGCAAGATCGCGGCGGTGTAACAGCTTGCTTTCGGAGCTCCGCCAGCTGAGGCCTGAAGTGGTCACTAGAGCCGGCATCCCAAGGCTGCTGAGGGCTCCCATACAGCAGTGAACCCCGTAGGAGTGTGGTTGCAGCTCAGGAGCCGTGTCACAGCAGCTACAGGTGCCTCAGTCCATTACCCCCTTGCTGCTGACGGCACGACTACCACAATGGCGGCCTGTGACGAGTGGTCCCTGATGCGGTACTCCACCTAAGACTCTGCTGGAGGATGGAGCTGCCAGTCTCTGGACCCCTGGGAGTGCCCCAAGGATAGCGGTGCTGCGGGGATTGGAGTGAGTGGCAGACGACCTGGGCCCTGGGAGAAACGGGCGGGCGGGCCTCGAGGTACGGCCTGACACGAAGGTGGAGTCAGCCCTAGAGGATCGGGCTGGGCCTTCTTAGTGCTGGGAGGAGAGCGTCCCGTACGGCCCCTTCTTGGCGAGGGGGCACGAAATTGGAGGAAGCGGCTGTTTGCAGAAGGAATTGAGCGCTGGTGAGGAAGAGTGGCCCCGTCAGCACTGTGAGCCGGGGACTCGTGCAGGAGATGCCGCTGGAGGCCGACTAGCCCACTGAGGCCTGACGCAGCAGCGAAGCACCAATACATGCCTTGAGAGACCTGCTGGAAGATGGTACTGGTCGGGACAGTTGTTTCCAGCAGTGGGCAACACCCCTGGGCCCTGGAGGTGAGCCACGGGGGATAAATTGGACTGGGGCGGCTGAGTCTACCTGAGCTGATTGGAGCACATGGTCCTGAGGCCTACCGGGGCCGCCCAAATGCTTGAGGGGGCCTGATGCAGTGGCAGGGCCCCGATACACACCTGAAACGTCCTGCCAGAGGATGGTACAGGTCAGGACAGTGGTTCCCTACAGTGAGCTGATGCCACTGGGGCCCTGGAGGCAGCCTTGGGGGATAAACTGGACTGCGGCGGCCATGTACACCTGCACTGGTTGGAGTGCCAGGTCCTGAGGCATAGTGAGGACTATACAAATGTCTGAGGTGTGGGGGTCAAGGTGGTGAGCAGCAGCAATAGCAGACCGACCTGTTGGCACCTGAGGGGCACCCCCTGCCCTGCATGGGGAGGCCTGTACCTCGCTGCTTCAACAGGTGGACACCGCATTGGAATGAAGAGTACCCCAGACTTACCTTTGTCCCCTTAAAATCGCTGCCCGGCATAACTGTCTTACTTCTGCTGCTCTAAAAAAGGAGACTTTCATGAAGGACCTTCTGCATAAGTCTGGCACTAAAAAGACTGATGTGGGGCCTGCTTCCCCGCCGCGGCCCCCAGCTCAGGAGGTGAACACTGCACCAGTAGATACTGACCCTGCGGAACCGGTCACCCGCCACTTCTTACAGCAGCTGTTCAGCACGTTGAGAGGGGACTTTGCTGCTCTCCGACAGGATATCGCTGCAGACATTAAGAATGTCAACTGTTGAGCTAAATGAACTGGGTGACCATGTGGATTACAAAAGATATGTTCTAATAAAACCGATAATAATAGCACCGATCTTGTCCCTCTGTCATTGGCGGCCCATCTCTTTGCATATGTCTGTTTGATGGATGAGTGTCCAGTTAGATCTGGTTGCCCATCTACTTTTTAACATTCAGAAGCAGAGAATCTTCTAAATGCTATAGAAATCTAAGTTGAAAAGCTTTTCCCACACTGTTACTGTTTTTCTAATTCATTTATTATAGTTTGGTGAGCCAAAGGGGTTGCGGGGTACCTTGTGGCTGAACAGAGCCAAAGTCTGTCTCCTCCAGCAGGTAACCTTGCCTGTACCTTTTTTGCTCGCAGGCACATTTGATTTTTAAGAAATGTCTTTAAGGGGTTTGTGACAGTGTTTTTGGATAACATGTGTTGCATAATAACTGTGAGTTGAGTATATCATACTTTCTCTTTCGCTGCAGATGGAGATGGCATATTAATTATCATCGTTTCTGGTGTCCGCAATTGAATGCGGCCAGTATAGCCATCTTGTTTTACATAAGTGTGTTATACAGATTTACAGAGTGACTTGTATGAAAATTTGGTCCTGAAGAATGCCTATGAACTCCGTATGGAGTCCTACGAAGGCAGAAACATGTTGACATTTAAGGGGGTATATTTCTTTTGAAACTCCTGTGCTCTCTTTTTTAATCCTATCCAAGGACACTACTGAATAAATAAATTTGAGCCCTTGAGATAGTTTTAACTTATCACACACTTTTTCACTGCACTCTGCCCCTTACTCACCTCAGTCACTTTGTGGCATCCCCCTGTCAAAAAAACCTCAGCTCCTCTCTACCAACTACACTAGGTGGAGAGTTGTAGCCCACATCTGGGACCTTGCGGCCCGTTGTGTGGAGGGAGCCCAATGAGGAAGCATGTCACCCTCGGTTGAGTGAGGGTTCTCGTCCTTTAAAAAGGACTCCTTCCCCTTGCACTAGATTCACAACCCCGCTTTTAATAGAACGTATCTTTTGTGAGTTATGATATTCTGATAGGGAGCAATACGTTCTCTGGTGGGAATTACTCCCTTGGATCCCAAGTGTGGTAATATTGACCCCTTGGATTCCCTGGAGAGGGCTGGATACCAAATAGAGGAAGAACTTAGCGGCCACGCTCAGGAGTTATTGGAACTGAAAGACCGGAATGGAGACCCCTGCCTCCGTCTGGAAGTCCTTGAGAACAGGTTGAGATGCTCCAACATACGTATCAAGGGTGTCCCACTACAGGCGGACACGGGGAAGTTGGAGGACTTCATGGTGCGCCTCTTCCAGCATGTTGCCCCAGCGCTGGGTGACAATGAGATCCCCCTGGACTGCACACACAGAGCCAGCCGCCCTGCCATGGTCCGGGCCGACCGCAGGACAGACTCACTTGCCTCTACTCCTATCTGCAGAAGGAAGTGATCATGGGGTAACTCGGGATATGGCAGTCGTCTCCTTCGAGGGATTGCAGTTCGGCATTTACCAGGACCTCTCCCCACTCACCCTCCAACGCCACAAAGCAATAAGGCCAGGCACGGCCTTCCTGCATGAGAAAGGGGTACGCTAGCGATGGGGCCACCCCTTTCAGC
Organism: Calotriton arnoldi; assembly: GCA_963921515.1. NCBI lineage: Eukaryota > Metazoa > Chordata > Amphibia > Caudata > Salamandridae > Calotriton > Calotriton arnoldi. The sequence continues at coordinate 732,075 of CAWUFW010009801.1, forward strand.
TGGTTTTTATGTGTAACCAAGAAACACATGCCGTCCATTCCTTAGACAAAGCACAGTCGATACTGGGACTAGATCTAGCTGCTGATGGGGACCCAAACCAAGCGCATAGTAGGTCACCAGTACATCAAAGTGCCAACCCCAACTGTGACGTCAGACCGGGAGAGATGCCCGTTCGAAGCCTTCAGACTCAGAAAGCCAAAAAGAAAGCAAGGTTCTCTTCCCACAACTGCAGAACAGAGAAGAACAGGCAGAAACCGTGGGGCCGAGGGGGTAACGCCTGCCCGTGGTCTCATCTGGACGCTGTACCTCCAACTCCTCTTTGGATGAAGACATTGGGATTCCGCAGTTGCTGTGGCCCTCCCTGGCCCGGCTCCACACCTTTTTCTGCTTCTAGGGCGCTGTGATGGCTGATTGCCTGGCAAACAGACCCTCCTTCAATGGTGACATTGTTGCCTAATGTTGGGTTGTTGCTCTATTGTTAACCTTTTCAAAGTTACTATACCTCTATGACTTTCTAAATTCACTCTAATCTCCCCGTGCCCAGTTCAGCTCCCTGAGTGGCGACTGTACAACTTGGCTGTGCTTGTTGCCCACTGTGTGTCACAAGGAGCTCCTATATTGGCTCTGCTTAGGAGGGGTCATGGAACTCCCCCATGTCTGCCTCCTCTCTCTCGACTTAGCCACCTCTTGCTGTGCTGGTGCACTACTTCTGGGGAATTCTACTGGGCGTTTCTTCCATTATTTACTTGGCCCCACTTTACATGGAGTCCATTACAGATCGCTGTCTTAGGCAAAGCGCAATGCTCTTGGGACCCTCTCCCTGGTTCACTCTTGCTTGGCCCTCTTTTCTACACCTCAACAGCTCTCTTCTTTCTGTTTTGGCATGGTACCTGTGTGAATGGGTCTTGGCTTTCCCAGTGGAGAGGTTCCTTCTCCCCGTTTGCAGGTACCGTCACCTCCACGATGGTTCCACTTAAGATGACCATATTGAGCTTTAATGTACGGGGCCTTAATGCTCCATCAAAGCGGCGTGCACTCCTTACCCTCCTTAGGGATGCCAAGTGTGATATTTGCTTGCTGCAAGAAACGCATCTGCTGCGGGCTGACTGGAAGCAGCTTTAGTCGCGTTTGACCACCAGTATTTTTCATGTGGCCATTCTCGTTGCAACACACTTTGCAGGGAAGGTACTGGGGACACACACAGAAGTGCCCTGTAGATTACTCGCTTTGCAGGTGGAGGTGGGGAACCACACATATACCTTAGCTTCTATATATGCCCCAACGCTCTACAGGAGGCATTCTTCAAGGCCGCCCTGATTATCGTGTTGGAGACTCCGGAGGAGGACCTGCTGATCGGGGAGATTTTAATATCGTTGGCGACTCTCAACTGGATAGGTCCATGCAGAGGGCGAGAGGGATGGGTCCGCTTGTGACAGTGGCTGGCCAAGGTTATGCTGGTTGACATATGGCGCCACTGCAATCCCACCACCAGGGAATACACCTTCTTTTCTGCGGCGCATCAATCTCTTTCTGACATCCCCTCGCATCATATTACCAACTTTAGAAACCGGGAGTGGGGCAGCTGCATTGTCAGACCACTCCCCGATTACTCTCACTTTACACCCGCCTGGAGACCAGAGCCGCCAATGGGTGTGGCGCTTGAACCATAAATTGCTCATGTATGATGCTAACATAAAGGAGGTTCAGACAGATATACTGGCATTCCTAGACTCCAATGACAACGGCACTAATTCTGCCCCATTGCTGTTGGACATCTTGAAAGTGGTGATTCAAGGCCAGTTCACTGCAATAGCTGCCAGGTTGAATAGAGATACGAGGGACACGTGGGGGCAATTAAAAGGAAAGGTCAAGGAATGAGAAGCAGTGCACCAGCGCACGGGCTCTCTTCAGACCAGACGGTGGCTCGTAAACAGTTGAAATCGCTGGACCTTGACTTGCTCTTACGCACTAAACAACAATGCTATAATGGAGGCTACAAGGTTGGGAGTGTCCCACTCCAATCTAAGGATATTTGAAAAAGGTGTTAGATTCTAAAGATGTGAAATTTACAATATCCATCTCAAAACAAAATTCTAGAAAGTCATCAAAATTAAACAGTTTCAAAGAACACTCAATACTCCATAATCATACATATTTTAATATATTATTAAATATAATTTTACCAAATAACAAAGTAATCCAAACTACAAACCAATATGTACAAACCAAAGGCCTAATTTTGATGTCGGGCGAAAAGCCATCCGACAGCTAGTCGGAAGCTTTCCGCCCAACATCAATGGTTTCCGTCCGAACGCCGAAGTACAAGACTGGGGGTCAAAGCGAAACCCTCTGCTGCGCTTCTTACAGGCTCAAGGAGCCCGTCGGAGCTTCAGAAGGACTGATAATCGCCGTCGGGATTATGATGTCTTTTCTAACAGCCTTTCCATGTCCAACATGCAAAGGCTGCCGAAAAGAGACTTTGGGGCCCCTAGCAGGGCCCCCGTCCCCCGCGGCCTCCACTATGAGGCCTGGCCATCCCTGCATCATGTGGCAGGCACCGCTGCCTGCCACACAGTGCAGGGATGTTTTAAACGTGTATATTTTCTATTGAGGCTTGTGCTACAACCCCCAGCACAAGCCTCAATATAAAAATATACACTTTGTGACTTCCATGAAGACGGTTGCATTGTAATAGTGGAAACGGGACCTCCGACTCCTTGATGGGCTCTCCGTTTCCGCTACGATGGCAGTCGGACGTTCATCCGACTGACATTATAATTGGGGAGTAAATTATTAAACTTGAAATAAATTATTTTATTAGTAATTAAAATATTTATTAATCTCTTTTTCAACCTTTTCAAAACTATAAACCATAAAATAACAAATAAACTATGATTTCAAAATGAACAATCATAAAATCAAAAATTATTTTAAGAAGCTATATTTTTATAAATTCAAAATATATTTTCAAAATAAAATTACAATGTTAAAAAATATTTACAAATTTCTACAATTAGAAAAACATTTACAAACATTATAAAATGATATATTTTCAATTGAAAAAAATCTAAATATTAATTATATGAACATTTTCATATTTTTACATTTTTTAAAATATTTTGATAGCATTATTATATATCTTATTGTGCAAAAAATTGATAAATGTTTACAAATTTTTTTATTTTAAAATCTAATGTATACATTTGCATATTTTCAACTTTATTAATATTTCTATATTAAAATACACATATTTTAAAAATCTCCCATCCCTTATACCCTAATAACCCAATATCCCACTGCTAAAGACAAATATTTAACAAGTATTTATATTTATTAATACAACTAAATATACAAATTTCAAAAATGTCATAATTAAAAATGTAGCTACTAAAAATACTACTCTAAAAAAATGTAAACAGATACAAAAAAAAGATACAATAAATTACATACTAATTGACACTCACAAGCCCCCTTTTTTGTTCACATTGTATGTGACTTATTTGGAGGCCAGGTAGCTAGTTAGACAAACAGGTCGACTGTCCGCAAGTAGCTTCTCGTCAAATTCTCGCATTATTATATGCGGATGATACCGTCTTTCTGGCGAGAACTGCGCTGGGCCTTCATACACTGCTTGATGGCTTGTTTTATACATGAATGGTCTTGACCTCTCTACCAAGTACAGCAAATCCCACGTAATGGTTTTAGGTCCTAGGAGGACCAAGTAAAGAACTCTTCATGTTCAGGGCCATGACTTCCCTAGGGTTCAGACTTATACATACTTAGGGGTGGTTTTTGACGATTGATCCAGCTGTGCCCCGTTGAAAAGATCTAAGAGACTAGCACTGTCCCGGTCCATAGGGGAACTTTTTTCCTTTCCTCCAGAATTGGCAATAAGCCACCGGAGCACTGATCAAGATCTACCAGGCCTAATTGGTCTCAGTAGCCACATTTGGTAGCGATGTATGGGGATACACAGATTCAAGAGAGCTGCAGGTGGAGGAGAATGGGTTTTGAATACATCTTTTGGCAGTCCCAGCATCCACACCTGCTTTTTTGGTTCATCAGGAGCTGGGCTGCCTTACCTATCTGACCTCATCGCGGGCCTCCCCTGGGAGATACTTATTAATTGTATGCAGCTACAAGGGTGGAGGTCAGTTAAACGAGAGGCATGCATATGGAATACTTTGTTAAATTAGGCACCCATGCCTTGTTCAATTCACCACCTAACATTATGAAGGCAGATATTCCTTGGTCACGAGACAATTTTCTACTACAGAGAAAAGCAGAGAGAGAGGATTTGGGGCCAGATGTACGACCATCCGAATTGCGTCTCGCAATTTGCGCTCTACTGCGAGTCGCAATTTGGAATGTACTACAGTGTGTTCTACACTGTTTGCGATTCTAAATGGGGTCGCAAATTGCGAGGCTCATGAATATTAATGAGCCACTCGCAATTTGGGAGCCCATTGGGAATGACATGCCCTCCCAGGGATGGTGGCCTGCTGGGCTCAGGAGACCACCATGTCTGGGACTGCTTTTAAATAAAGCAGCTTTTTTTTTTTTTTTTTAAATGCAGCCCGTTTTCCTTAAAGGAAAACGGGATGCATTTAGAAAAAAAAAATGAAACGTTTTTGTTTCATTTTTTAAGGGCAAGCAGTGGTCCCTGGGACCACTGCCTGCCCTTAAAATATATTTTTGGAGCCAGTCACAAAGGGAAGGGTCTGACCCCTTCCCATTTGCGACTCAATTACCACCCTCTTGAAGAGGGCGGTAATTTGCGAGTGTTTTGCGACTGCAATTGCGGTTGCAAAACATTCATACATGGCTCTGCGGTCGCTATTAGGAAGGGAACGCCCCTTCCTAATAGCGAGTCGCAAACCCTATTTAGCGAGTCGCAAATAATTTGCGACTCGCTAAATAGGCTTTGTACATGGCCCACAGTGATTTTGCATGCACAAATGGGTCGCAAACCCGTTTGCGCATGCAAAATCACTTCGTACTTCTGACCCATAGAGCTTTATAAGTCCTTGGTTCTAGGATATGCACAGATTGTAACAGGGTCAGCTGTTGAACCCTATCTGCTTAACGTGCTCAACGATCACCATTGGTCTCCCCTCACCAGATGTAGGTTTAATGAATTTCTTTTGTTGTTGGTCCTTCCTAAACCTAGTGTCTGGCATGTGCTTGCCCATGTGATATCTTTTCTGCTCAGGATCTTGTGCATTTCGTTTATTTTGTGGTTTTTGTGATACCCCCGAAGAACAATTTTATTACCATTGTTGTAATCTTTAAATTTTGTCCAGATTGAGCCCACTTTGATGTATTTACAGTTACTTCCAGATGTCTATATATTTTATGTTGTTGCTTGCTTGCTGGTCTCACTATTGATGTTGTGGAAGATGTTTGACCTGGGTCCGGGGCAGGCCTGCCTCATCCTTTTTTTAATGCATTTTTTTTGTTGCTACGAGATTCCCCATGATTGTTTTAGGCTGTATTGGGGGATCAGGCACTGTTTCTAATGCACTTTTTTTATCAATTGCTGCTCTCTGGGGTTTTAATAAGGATGTTTTATTCCATCTTTGAATTGCTTGGATCATTTAATTGTTTGCTCAATTTGCACAATACTTTTACCCTGTAAACAGTTAGCTGGTTTAAATGCACTGCACCTTTATTGTGATTTATTGTTTCTTCATTATGCTTCTACTCCGCAAACTCCAAACAATACAGAACACCGCCGCCAGACTCGTCCTCGGCATCCCCCGACACGAACACATCAGCCAACACCTACGAAGTCTCCACTGGCTCCCCGTGGAGAAAAGAGTCACTTTCAAAATCCTCACTCACGCCTACAAATGCCCACACAACAACGGACCCAAATACCTCAACGACAGAATCAACTTCCATGTACCCAAAAGAAACCTCCGATCTTCCAACCTCGCACTGGCCGAAACCCCGCGCATCCACAGAGCCAGAGCAGGCGGAAGATCCTTCTCTTGCATTGCAGCCAAGACCTGGAACGAGCTACCGGCAGACATCAGACGCGCCCCCTCCCTGAACACTTTCAGGAAGACCCTCAAGTCCTGGCACTTCGGCTAAACAGATCTGCGGACCCCCACCCCCTCAGCGCCTTGAGACCCTCACGGGTGAGTAGCGCGCTTACAATTCCCTGATTGATTGATTGATTGATTGATTCTAAGGTGTGGAAAATGTCTGCACTGCATTGGTTTTTGATTGACTTTGATGGCTATTACATCTGCCTACTTTGTACAATTTGCGCACTTTGTTCTCAGTCATATATAGCCTAGAAAAGATTAGGCAATTCATTATGTGAATCTATCAACTCTTATTCGGTCTGTTTAATTGATTTTAACTTATTACCAAGGATGTATTTTGTTTTTAGGATTGATATATGTAATTATGTCTCATGTACTTCTATGGTCTAGTCAGACTGAATTAAGGGCCTCCTCACGATGGCGGTCGGACAAGCGTCCAGTTGCCATTGCAGCAGGAATGGGACCGCCCAACAACTAGTCAGAGGTCCCACCCGCCGAATTATGATAGGACCACCAGCATGGTGGTTGGAGTGTGCTCAATAACACTGCGGCTTGTGCTGCGGCCCTGGAAATGCGCCACAGCACAAGCCGCAGTGTACTTGAGCACTTTGGACACATTCATGCACTGTGTGCCAGGCACCAAGTGGTGCCTGGCACACAGTGCATAAATGTGCAAGTCTCCCGAAATATCCTTCGTGTGACGACCGCACCAGTGGAGCCTTTCCAGCCCGAGGTAGCTTCTATTCTCTGGCTTACATTTATGAATATCTGCGCAACTATACATTCATTAATCATTTCGCCATTACTGAATAGGAAATCTCTGTATTCACTCCTTAACTTAGACGCTGGTTTTTCATTGACAGGACTTTACTTTATCCATTGTGTTTCTTCACACATCGTATCCATATCAGGACTAGTCATTAAGGGGCCGATTCCGATCTCGGTCGGAGGCGTACCCAACACCATTCGGTCGGGAAAAAAGCCATGCGAAAGCCTGTTTCCCGACCGATCCGTACAGCACACCGAACGAGTAAGTACGATGCGCACAACAGCAAAGAATCCGGCCGAGCCGTACTCACCCAAACCAGGTCCTGTTCCCCAACCGAGGCGAGTCCGGAAACGCTGAATCGAGTCGCACGGAAGGGAAAATGCAGCTCCGTCCGGCCGAACGAGTACGATGCGCTTTCCGTACGCGCCGAACCCGTCGCTACGCACGGCACGTCAAAGCATCCGGGAGAGGCGCACATAAGCTCCGATTCGCGCCACAACACGATCCACGGCTCCGAGACGAACACGGCAGCGACGAGGACGACGCGAAGCGACGAGGACGAGGCGAAGCGACGAGGACGACGCGAAGCAACGAGAAGGACGAACGACACGAACCAACCATGAATCCCTTCGTCCCGATCATACCAATATTCTACATTTACTACCGGAACAGGCACGGACGCGTACGGCGCAGAAGGTAAGCCAGACACCAACCACAAAACACATACAACACGTACACGACACATCACACACACACAGAGGGATGCAGAATATACTTACACCAGCAACAGCAGCACCATAGGGCGGGATGCCCATCACCAATGCCACATATGCACACAGGGGCCTGAATGCGCACCACCACCCCTACCCAGGGGGGGCAGGATGCCTACCACTACTACCACCCTTCGCCAGGGGGGGCTGGATGCCTACCACAACTACCACACTTAGCCAGGGGGCTGGATGCCTACCACTACTACCACCCTCACCCAGGGGGGCTGGATGCCTACCACTACTACCACCCTCACCCAAGGGGGCTGGATGCCTACCACTACTACCACCCTTAGCCAGGGGGGCAGGATGCCTACCACCACTACCACCCTCACCCAGGGGGGCAGGATGCCTACCACTACTACCACCCTCACCCAGGGGGCTGGATGCCTACCACTACTACCACCCTCACCCAGGGGGCAGGATGCCTACCACTACTACCACCCTCACCCAGGGGGCTGGATGCCTACCACTACTACCACCCTTAGCCAGGGGGGCTGGATGCCTACCTCTACTACCACCCTCACCCAGGGGGCTGGATGCCTACCACTACTACCACCCTTAGCCAGGGGGGCTGGATGCCTACCACTACTACCACCCTTAGCCAGGGGGGCTGGATGCCTACCACTACTACCACCCTCACCCAGGTGGGGCTGGATGCCTACCACTACTACCACCCTCACCCAGGGGGGCTGGATGCCTACCACTACTACCACCCTTAGCCAGGGGGCAGGATGCCTACCACTACTACCACCCTCACCCAGGGGGGCAGGATGCCTACCACTACTACCACCCTCACCCAGGGGGGGCTGGATGCTTACCACTACTACCACCCTCACCCAGGGGGGGCTGGATGCCTACCACTACTACCACCCTTACCCAGGGGGGCAGGATGCCTACCACTACTACGACACTCACCCAGGGGGGCAGGATGCCTACCACTACTACCACCCTTACCCAGGGGGGCAGGATGCCTACCACTACTACCACCCTTACCCAGGGGGGCTGGATGCCTACCACTACTACCACCCTCACCCAGGGGGGGCTGGATGCCTACCACCACCCTTAGCCAGGGGGGGCAGGATGCCTACCACCACTACCACCCTCACCCATGGGGAGCTGGATGCCTACCACCACTACCACCCTCACCCAGGGGGGGGCTGGATGCCTACCACTACTACCACCCTCACCCAGGGGGGCAGGATGCCTACCACTACTACCACCCTTACCCAGGGGGGCAGGATGCCTACCACTACTACCACCCTCACCCAGGGGGGCAGGATGCCTACCACTACTACCACCCTTACCCAGGGGGGCAGGATGCCTACCACCACCCTTAGCCAGGGGGCAGGATGCCTACCACCACTACCACCCTCACCCAGGGAGGCTGGATGCCTACCACCACTACCACCCTCACCCAGGGGGGCTGGATGCCCACCACTACTACCACCCTCACCCAGGGGGGCAGGATGCCTACCACTACTACCACCCTTACCCAGGGGGCAGGATGCCTACCACTACTACCACCCTCACCCAGGGGGCAGGATGCCTACCACTACTACCACCCTCACCCAGGGGGGCAGGATGCCTACCACTACTACCACCCTTACCCAGGGGGCAGGATGCCTACCACTACTACCACCCTCACCCAGGGGGGCTGGATGCCTACCACTACTACCACCCTCACCCAGGGGGCTGGATGCCTACCACTACTACCACCCTTACCCAGGGGGGCAGGATGCCTACCACTACTACCACCCTCACCCAGGGGGCTGGATGCCTACCACTACTACCACCCTTACCCAGGGGGGCAGGATGCCTACCACTACTACCACCCTTACCCAGGGGGGCAGGATGCCTACCACTACTACCACCCTCACCCAGGGGGCTGGATGCCTACCACTACTACCACCCTCACCCAGGGAGGGCTGGATGCCTACCACCACCCTTAGCCAGGGGGGGCAGGATGCCTACCACCACTACCACCCTCATCCAGGGGGGGCTGGATGCCTACCACCACTACCACCCTCACCCAGGGGGGGGCTGGATGCCTACCACTACTACCACCCTCACCCAGGGGGGGCTGGATGCCTACCACTACTACCACCCCCACTCATAGGATGGACAATGCATGACACAACCAGCACACCACAACCTAGGGAATGCAAGAAGAAGACATCCCCCAACACCATGACAAGCGTGTGTAGACTGTGTCAAATGCCTACAACACCGAACATGACTTTGAACATACAATGTGACCCCCTAGCACATGTGCCACACATATATGTGTGTGGCACCCACAATGCAAGCAGGCCATGACCATTGTGGCAATGGGGTCCAAACCCCCATCATCACAGTGACCAAAATGTAAGTGTGGGGTCCATAGCTGAAGCACACTTTGAACAATGTGGCAATGGGGTCCAAACCCCCATCATCACAGTGACCAAAATGTAAGTGTGGGGTCCATAGCTGAAGCACACTTTGAACAATGTGGCAATGGGGTCCAAACCCCATCATCACAGTGACCAAAAGGTAAGTGTGGGGTCCATAGCTGAAGCACATTTTGAACATTGTGGCAATGGGGTCCAAACCCCCATCATCACAGTGACCAAAAGGTAAGTGTGGGGTCCATAGCTGAAGCACATTTTGAACATTGTGGCAATGGGGTCCAAACCCCCATCATCACAGTGACCAAAATGTAAGTGTGGGGTCCATAGCTGAAGCACACTTTGAACAATGTGGCAATGGGGTCCAAACCCCCATCATCACAGTGACCAAAATGTAAGTGTGGGGTCCATAGCTGAAGCACACTTTGAACAATGTGGCAATGGGGTCCAAACCCCCATCATCACAGTGACCAAAAGGTAAGTGTGGGGTCCATAGCTGAAGCACATTTTGAACATTGTGGCAATGGGGTCCAAACCCCCATCATCACAGTGACCAAAAGGTAAGTGTGGGGTCCATAGCTGAAGCACATTTTGAACATTGTGGCAATGGGGTCCAAACCCCCATCATCACAGTGACCAAAAGGTAAGTGTGGGGTCCATAGCTGAAGCACATTTTGAACTTTGTGGCAATGGGGTCCAAACCCCATCATCACAGTGACCAAAAGGTAAGTGTGGGGTCCATAGCTGAAGCACATTTTGAACATTGTGGCAATGGGGTCCAAACCCCCATCATCACAGTGACCAAAAGGTAAGTGTGGGGTCCATAGCTGAAGCACATTTTGAACATTGTGGCAATGGGGTCCAAACCCCCATCATCACAGTGACCAAAAGGTAAGTGTGGGGTCCATAGCTGAAGCACATTTTGAACATTGTGGCAATGGGGTCCAAACCCCCATCATCACAGTGACCAAAATGTAAGTGTGGGGTCCATAGCTGAAGCACATTTCGAACATTGTGGCAATGGGGTCCAAACCCCCATCATCACAGTGACCAAAAGGTAAGTGTTGACAAAGAAAGAGGTGCAACTGCCAAACTGCATGGATGATTCCTGGTCACAGAACAACAAACACATCAGTGGCAAAGTAGTGTATGTGTCCCATTGCAACATAAATTGGGGGAGCCAAATCCTGCAGTGCAAATAAGACATAACTTTGGCCATGTGCAGACAAACAACACCCATGGGGGCTGACACCGTCAACAATCATCAATGACACAATGACAGAAGTGACCATCAGAATGCAGACCCACATATTTGCACCAATGGGCACACACATGCAGATACCCTGTGGAGACTGCAGATGTGAGGTGAACAGATACCATACCATGGCAGCAATGGGACACACAAACCATGATCATTGTGCTGACCGATGACCTAGGAGTCCCAGGGACAGCAGGGGAAACCCACCAAACTACATACAGCCAATGGCACACCCAAGATATGCCAATGCAGTGGTGCAGATGCACAAACACAAACAGGCAGACCCACACTGCACATCATACACAACAGGTGAGGGGGGTGCCAGTGTCCCCAGGCAACCACACAACACATGAGGAGACCTGAATAACAATCATACAGATGTGCATACAGGTAACTCATGGATCCAAATTCCCTATGTGGGCAAGCAGGCATTGTCAGATGAGAGGGAGCACAAATCACACATGTCACACAGGCACGTAGGGACAGCAACTGACACAGCAAGACACAGACACACCACAGCACCACCCCCAGGGCCCCCACAATGTGGTGACCCTGGGCTGCATTACAATCCCACTGTGATGACAAAGCTAAATGTGGTCCAAACAGAGTTAGGGAAACAGATGCTGTCCCCCACCTTTAGTGAAGCAAACTGCAAGGACACAGTCCCAAGTGACACAATTCCCTGAATGTAAGGGCAACACCTGGGTATCAGATGAGCAGTGGGCAGTGCACAATAGAGGGACATGGCTCCTGGACAACATGACTGCTGCACTGTGGCAGTTGAACCAGGCCAGAGGAGGGCACAAAGCATGTAATACAGAGTTCACAGTGCAGTATTTGACTCACCCCTCCTTGCTGCTGTCTGGCCTTCAGCCGCCCATCCAGGTCTGGAAACACCACCGCCAGGATCTGGAGCATGTGGGGGGTCAGGGTCCGTGTTCCGCCCCTCCTGCGAGGAGGCGACAGCTTCAGCTGAACCCGTGCAGTCCTCTGGGTCCAGCCCCGAAGGTCCTGCCACCTCTTCTGGCAGTTGCGGATCCGGCGCTTGTAGACCCCCACGGACCGGACGGCCTGGACGATGTCCTTCCAGATCTCCTGCTTCCGATGGGCATTAACCTGTCAGGATGACAAAGTGAAAAGGCCATTACCACACATGCAACATATCCGTGCATGACACAGTTGTATATACATGTCTCAATCACAGGGGCACATGATGTACACAGGCAGTACAAAGCTGCCCATGGACAGTTTGCCAGACGTCACTACATGGTATCATTGCATGGGAAGTAAAACCATGTTCAAATGCACTGTCACTGCACCATACCTGTCCAGTGCAAGTCACTACACACTATGGGGGTGACAACTACTCAGTGAGCCTGCTAGCCAGTGGCGTGCAGACTTTCAGCCTTGCTAGTCATACAAAATGCACATTCAGAAAGGCAGTGCACAGAACACTCACCTGCTCCCCTGGTGTCCCATACAGCTTGCTGTACTGTGGAAGTAGGCTGTCCAGCAGGGCCTGGTTCTCTTCAAGGCTGAAGGCTGGGGCTCTCTCCACAGTACGTGCCATTGCAGGGTCCAGAGGGGCAGAGACAGCAGCAGTGCAGTGGCAGATGTCGTCCTGGAGCATGTAGTGCAGGCAAGTGAGCTCTCAGGGGAACAGCCAGCAATATATATGTGCTGGAGAGGCAGATAGTGTCCCTTGTGTCCAAAGTGATAGGTCCAAGTCGTTTGCATCTTCTGAATCTGGCCAATCCATGGAATAGCAGCACCAAAACACGCCCACAGCATCCTTCAAATCTTCAACTTCATGACATACATGATTTTGCAACATTGTTGTGGGTGACCAACTGATTTTCCAGCAACCGACTCGTTCTAAATTCGAAAACGCGTCCGTTGCCAGGCAAGCCCATTGTCAATGGGTGCACACCGATCGGTCCATTGCGGTACAACGCGTACAGGGGTACAATGCGTACCCAGACACATTGAATGCAATGGGCCGGCCGGAGGCACCGATCGGTCCATTGCAGTTCAACGCGCACAGGGGTACAACGCGTACTCGACACATTGAATGCAATGGGCCGGCCGGAGGCACCGATCGGTCCATTGCAGTTCAACGCCGTACAGGGGTACAACGCGTACAGGGGTACAACGCGCACTCGCACACATTGAATGCAATGGGCCGGCCGGAGGCACCGATCGGTCCATTGCAGTTCAACGCGCACAGGGGTACAACGCGTACCCGCACACATTGAATGCAATGGGCCGGCCGGAGGCACCGATCGGTCCATTGCAGTTCAACGCGCACAGGGGTACAACGCTGCACCGCACACATTGAATGCAATGGGCCGGCCGGAGACACCGATCGGTCCATTGCAGTACAACGCGCACAGGGGTACAACGCGTACCTGCACACATTGAATGCAATGGGCCGGCCGGAGGCACCGATCGGTCCATTGCAGTTCAACGCGCACAGGGGTACAACGCGCACCCGCACACATTGAATGCAATGGGCCGGCGGCACCGATCGGTCCATTGCAGTACAATGCGCACAGGGGTACAACGCGTACCCGCACACATTGAATGCAATGGGCCGGCCGGAGGCACCGATCGGTCCATTGCAGTTCAACGCGCACAGGGGGTACAACGCGTACCTGCACACATTGAATGCAATGGGCCGCCAGAGGCACCGATCGGTCCATTGCAGTTCAACGCGCACAGGGGTACAACGCGTACTCCGACACATTGAATGCAATGGGCCGGCCGGAGGCACCGATCGGTCCATTGCAGTACAACGCGCACAGGGGTACTAACGCTGCACCGCGACACATTGAATGCAATGGGCCGGCCGGAGGCACCGATCGGTCCATTGCAGTTCAACGCGCACAGGGGTACAACGCGTACCCGCACACATTGAATGCAATGGGCCGGCCGGAGGCACCGATCGGTCCATTGCAGTTCAACGCGCACAGGGGTACAACACGTACCCGCACACATTGAATGCAATGGGCCGGCCGGAGGCACCGATCGGTCCATTGCAGTTCAACGCGCACAGGGGTACAACGCGTACTCGCGACACATTGAATGCAATGGGCCGGCCGGAGGCACCGATCGGTCCATTGCAGTACAACGCGCACAGGGGTATCAACGCGTACCTGCACACATTGAATGCAATGGGCCGGCCGGAGGCACCGATCGGTCCATTGCAGTTCAACGCGCACAGGGGTACAACGCGCACTCGCACACATTGAATGCAATGGGCCGGCCGGAGGCACCGATCGGTCCATTGCAGTTCAACGCATACAGGGGTACAACGCGCATAGGGGTACAACGCGTACCCGCACACATTGAATGCAATGGGCTGGCCGGAGGCACCGATCGGTCCATTGCAGTTCAACGCGCACAGGGGTACAACGCGCACTCGCGCACATTGAATGCAATGGGCCGGCCGGAGGCACCGATCGGTCCATTGCAGTTCAACGCGTACAGGGGTACAACGCGCATAGGGGTACAACGCGTACCCAGCACACATTGAATGCAATGGGCCGGCCGGAGGCACCAATCGGTCCATTGCAGTTCAACGCGCACAGGGGTACAACGCGTACCACGCACACATTGAATGCAATGGGCCGGCCGGAGGCACCGATCGGTCCATTGCAGTACAACGCATCACTGTACATGTGACTGGCATATGTCAGCATGCCTGTCTCAGATGGACATATGCCAGCCACAGATAGCTCCCAGGGAGTGAGGGGCACACCTACATCACGACAGCCTGTCCAAACTTTATCATAAGGCATGTAAGGCTGCATTTCCTATTGTGTGTATGTTGGTGTACATGTTGTCCTGTGGGTGTCACCTGTGGGCAGCCACCCCCAGGCTGTGCACGTGTTCATGGGGACAGGATCCTGGGTGTTACGTGTACATGACCACTGTGATGTGCAACTGTTCATATCTGTGCATGTGCCATGGTCACATTTCACGGTGGTGTATGTGTATGTCATGTCACATACCCCGTGAGTCCCATGTGGGACGGTATGTTTGAGCCAGAGTGTCCCAGTGGCACAATAGTGATGGTCCTCCACAGTCTTTGTGCATGTAGTGTTTGCAATGTCTCTGATTTCATGTGCACAATGGGAGACAGTCTCCACATCCACGTTGTGTGTGCATGGACTTTGATGTTGTGCGTGTGTGTGTCACAGACGTCCATGTCGGTCCTGCAGTGGCAAGTGGGGCCACTACCTGTGGGGGTCATGGTTGTTTTGCTGTGGTGTATACATGATACTCCATGTAATGCCAGTGTCCATGTGGCATTACAGGGTCCCTGGGAATGTACCTGTCGTTGAGCTGTGGTGCCTGGGGCACATCTGTCCTCACATGTCACTGTGGGGGTTATTGTGACACGGCAGCAGGAGATGGGAACTGTGACACGGCCTCATGATATCCAATGGGCCAACCTGGGACTAATTGATGCCACCTGTTGGACCGTGTTGACAGATGTTGGCCATGTATGTACCATACATGTCCTTCCGGAACTGCACACTTCATGTAGTTGTGCCTCATAATGATGTATGTTGGGATCTTGAGTGTGTTCAATGCCGCATATGTGGGGTGACTGACAATCTTGCTTACTTCTCCTCTGCACTGCAGGGCTCCTGCTGTCCATCGACCATTCCCAGACCTGGCAACGATGGTGGAACGGGACAGCATCCAACGGTACCGCTTCACCAGGCAGCTGATTGAGGATTTGGCAGTGCAGTTGTCCCCACATTTGCAGCCTGGCCGGCCGTATCCTACAGCGCTGACCCCCAAGGTGAAGGTGATGGCAGCCCTACACTTCTTTGCCACCATTACCTTCCAACATACTGTGGCGACTGCTGGTGGGATGTCACAGACCATGTTGAGCCGTGTGCTCCGCGATGTTTTGGCGGCAATGTTGCTCTTCCTGAACCGGTACATCTATTTCCCTAGACTGCGACGACTCACTGACGTGAAGAGTGACTTTTATGCCCTGGGGAGGATGCCGCATGTCATTGGCTCCATTGATGGGACACATGTGGCTTTGGTACCACCACAGGCCCAGGAGCAGGCCTACAGGAACCGCAAGCACTACCACTCGGTCAATGCACTGGTGGTGTGTCTTGCAGACATGACCATCACACACGTGTGTGCCCGTTTCCCTGGTTCAGCACACTATGCCTTTGTGATGAGGAGTAGTCGCATCCCCAGGATGATGGCACAGATGCAGAACCAGCGTGCCTGGCTTGTCGGTGTGTACTGACTTTGTGCCATTGTGTGTGATCTGATCTGATCTGTAGTATTCCGCCCACTTTTCCAAGTCAGCTAATGTGCACTTGTCTGTCCGTAGGTGACTCGGGATACCCCAACATGCCGTGGTTGCTGACACCCCTCAGGAACCCCTGTGACACCAGCCCAGATGCGCTACAATGAGGCACATGGTCGGACCAGGAGAGTGATTGAGCGGACATTTGGTCTCCTGAAGAGCCGCTTCCGCTGCCTGGACAAGACCGGAGGGTCCCTCCCATATGCCCCTGCGAAAGTGTGCAAGATTATCATCGTCTGCTGCATGCTCCACAACCTGGCAGTGCGGAAGGAGTTGCCTCTCATCCAGGATGACAATGACCAACATCCGCCACCTGTGGAGGATCCTGGCCTGGACCACGATGCCAGTGACGATGATGATGATGATGATGATGGTGATGTCCGCACACAGCTCATCACCAACTTCTTTAGCTGAATGTGAGTATCCTGAGGTGTCATGTCAATGATGTGAGTTGGCATGATGTGTGGGTGGTGCTCTGGTGCTGTTGGAGTGTGTCCATGGGCTACTTGACTGGATGTGTGTTGCGATGTGTGCTAACAGGTGGGCTGTACTCCCCAACAGTGTTGTCATGCTAACTTGGTTCTGGGTGGGTATCTTGTAACATGTATTGTGCATGAGTTTTGCTGTTCTGTCCTGTTCTCCATTGCTTTTGACTGTGTGTCATTTCTGTCCTTCACAGGGTACTTTCAGATTCGTTTGGTCAACTTTGTCCACCGACGACGTGATTGCACATCCAGGCTGGTAGCTGTTGTGTCCCTACAGGTGATGTGCGCCACACCCATGGACTTCCTTCCGTCTACAGTTGTTGACTGTGTGCCCGCTGCCAGGTGGGATTACCTTGCATCTGTAGTGGTTACGACATGTTGCAACTGTGTAATAAACCTGTGCTTCACTTTGTGATGTGCGTTGTCTGTGGTCACACATTTGACTGCCATTTGCTTACTGCACCTGTGGGCTACTTGACTACAACTGGGAATGGGTGTGGTGTCTGTGCATTGCACCGTCTTCCCTGGCAACATCAGTGTAGGCAATGAGTCAGATGGCCTAGGTGTGTATGTGTTGTGTAGCCCTGGTGGTGTGTCTCCCTCATGTGTGTCACGTTGCCTGTACTCACATGCCTGTGTTGTCCTTGCTGTTGCAGTTCGCATACACAGTGTAATTTTGCAGTTCATCATCCCCATAACAGCACCCACGTTGGAATCACGACAGAGGCAAGTATGGTGTATTAGTGTGTTTATTGTGATACATTTGTGTTAATAGTGCATAGGATGGGTAGTGCTGTACATAAATCTTGCAATCCGAAGTTCCTAGGTGAATTGAAAGTCCTGGTAGACAGTATCCCCAGTATCGGGGCCACAGTTGTCTGACACATTGGTCCAACTTGTACTCCCCATGCAATGTGTGGGAGTAGTGTTGCCGTCAACAGGGTGAACAGTCTGTGCACAAAGGCGAACATCCAGAACAGGTTCAGGCTTCCTGGGAGTTGTGCTTGGCCATCGGCCTCTCACTTTTCCCTCCTCGGACGACCCCTCTTCTTGGGGGCCCCTCAAGTACAGGCTGCTGCGGTGCAGGGGACTCTCCGCCAGAGTCCTCCTCCCTCCCTGTGGCAGTTGCAGTTTGTTCGGCACCAGATGTTGTTGGCACACAGGGAGGTGTGGACTGGTTGCTGTTCATCTGGCGGAGGCATTGTAAAATGTCCCTGTGCACCGCCGTCATCTCATGCAGTGCATCCCACTTGGACTCCACGCGGGACATGTGTGAGTCCACGCGGGACATGTGTGACTCCACGTGGGACATGTGGGAGTCCAAGCGGGCATGATGGGCAGCCTGCTGCTGTTTCATGTCTCTGAGGAGCCCCACTACCTGGCTGAGCTCTCCGGTGCTGGACTGGTACGCATCAGCTATGCGTACCAGTTGTGGGTCATCATGCACACCAGCAACGTCTGCAAGCAGCGACCTCTGTCTCCCACCCCTCCCACCACCCCTGCTGACATGTGCAGTGTGTGCAGTGGCACGCACAGATAACCCTGGTCCACCTTGGGGGTTGGTGGTGGTGGTGGTGTCCATGGCCCCAGGTTGGTCCAGGGTCCCTGTGCTGGTGTTGCTCCTTGTTCTGTCCATGTCGGCAGGGATGGTATTCGTGGTGACAGTCGTTGGAGGGGGTGGGTGCAGGGGGTGCAGCTGGTGGTCCTGCTGGTGCTGCATGTTGACTTGCACCGGATGTGCCAGGTTGGTCTTCATCGTCCGAGGAGGACAGAGGCTGTACGACGCCAGTGAGCTCAGCATCCTCTTGAGCCTGGGACTGGGACTCCTCAGCGTCTGCTGCTGTGTCCCCATCATCACCTGTTTTTGGGAGACACAAACAATGTATGTTATGTTTCTGCAGGCATCAATGGTTGACACACATGACAGTTGTGACTGTGCCTCTGGGTGCGGGCCTGTACATTGCATTGTCCTAAGTCGTCACAGTCAGGGGTTGATATTGGTGTGGCACATTGTCCTGCATTATTTGGGCATTTCTATGTATTTTCTGGGGTGTGAACATGGTCTGCATTGGTTGTGTTTGGTTGACAGTCGGTCCTCCTTCCCACCCACCCAGCCAGTCAGTTATCCCACCATGGAACGTGCTTGCGTTGCAGGGAGTGTAAGTTGTCTCTCAGGATGTCAGTCAGTGGTGTCCTGCTGTTTGTTGGTGCACATTTGCCAGCAGGGCCTTGTGCTCCCCACAGCAGTAGCCAGTGTCAGCCATCTTGTGAGTCCTTCTCCACTCCCTGTGATGTGAGCATGGTTCAGGGTGGTGTTGATGGGACAGTTGTGGGGGTGAGCTATGTCTGTGACTACGACTCCCATCATGCTATTGCCTCCACCCCCCTTCCCAGCATGCCCATGCTTCCTTCCTTTTGACTCTGCTTCCCTGTGGGGTGGGCTGGCTGTGCTGACAGGATGGCTGGGAGTGTTGTCCTGGCAGTTGTTTGGCTAAAGGTCCCAAGAGTGTCCCTGTGCTTCACACAACATAACCCAGGGTGGCGGTTCTTTGTGGGATCTTGTGTTAGGATGGGGGGCATTGCATTCTACCAGGTGGGTTCTGTGGAGTTTGTGTTGGGGTGTGTGTCAGGGGAGGTGCTTGTGACTATGGTCAGTGCTGCAAGTCCCCCTTCCCACCCAGCTAGCCAGATATCCCACCATGGAACGTGCTTGCATTGCAGGGAGTGTAAGTTGTTTCTCAGGATGTCAGTCAGTGGTGTCCTGCTGTTTGTTGGTGCACAGTTGCCAGCAGAGCCTTGTGCTCCCCACAGCAGTAGCCAGTGTCAGCCATCTTGTGAGTCCTTCTCCACTCCCTGTGATGTGAGCATGGTTCAGGGTGGTGTTGATGGGACAGTTGTGGGGTGAGCTATGTCTGTGACTACGACTCCCATCATGCCATTGCCTCCACCCCACTTCCCAGCATTCCCATACTTACTTGCTTTTGTGGGGAGTTCAGTGTGTGTGGGTGTGAGAGCAATGGCAAGATGGCTGACAGTGGTGTCCTGCTGTTGGTTGGTGTGCAGTTCCCAGCATGCCCTTGTGCTCCCCACGACACAGCAACAGTGTCAGACATCTTTGATGGGCCTTTCCACTCTCTGTGGGATGTGCATGCGTGAGTGTGAGCTTGCTGGGCCATGTGGTGGGGGATGTAGAGCTGTGACTACGACTCCCATCATGCTATTGCCTCCTCCCCCTTCCCAGCATGCCCATGCTTCCTTCCTTTGACTCTGCTTCCCTGTGGGGTGGGCTGGCTGTGCTGACAGGATGGCTGGGAGTGTTGTCCTGGCAGTTGTTTGGCTAAAGGTCCCAAGAGTGTCCCTGTGCTTCACACAACATAACCCAGGGTGGTGGTTCTTTGTGGGATCTTGTGTTAGGATGGGGGGCATTGCATTCTACCAGGTGGGTTCTGTGGAGTTTGTGTTGGGGTGTGTGTGAGGGGAGGTGCTTGTGACTATGGTCAGTGCTGCAAGTCCCCCTTCCCACCCAGCTAGCCAGATATCCCACCATGGAACGTGCTTGCATTGCAGGGAGTGTAAGTTGTCTCTCAGGATGTCAGTCAGTGGTGTCCTGCTGTTTGTTGGTGCACAGTTGCCAGCAGGGCCTTGTGCTCCCCACAGCAGTAGCCAGTGTCAGCCATCTTGTGAGTCCTTCTCCACTTCCTGTGATGTGAGCATGGTTCAGGGTGGTGTTGATGGGACAGTTGTGGGGGTGACCAATATCAGTGACTACGACTCCCATCATGCTATTGCCTCCACCCCCTTCCCAGCATAGTAACATGCAACTTGAACGAAGTGC